>QZGG01002617.1:0-34833 GCA_006409495.1 Sedum album
TTCATTCCTAGGAGAATACTTGCTCTCCATAGACTCAGCTCAAGACAAAGACCCTTGGTACGCAGATTTTGTGAATTATCTTGTTTGTGGAACACTACCACCAGAGATCACTTATGCACAATAGAAGAAATTTCTCCGAGACGCTACTCGATACTATTGTGATGAACCTTATCTTTATAAGTTAGGAATCGATGGCATATACTATTGTGATGAACCTTATCTTTATAACTTAGTTTCAAGACGAGGTATCGAAGTTGACAAAGCCAAGATCGAGGTGATCGAGAAGCTCCCACCGCCTAAGGATGTACGAGGTATTAGAAATTTTCTCGGACACGCTAGATTCTACAGAAGATTTATCAAAGACTTCTCGAAAATAGCTAAACCACTCACAAACCTTCTCGCTAATGATGTTAAGTTCGTGTTCGATGATAAATGTCATGAAGCGTTTAAGACGTTAAAGAAGTTACTCACAACCGCCCCGATCGTTCGAGCACCAAATTGGGATTTACCGTTCGAACTAATGTGCGATGCAAGCGACGGAGCGATTGGAGCATGCCTCGGAGAGAGAGTTGATAAATGTCTTCATGTCATTCAATACACGAGCAAGGCACTCGATGCAACACAAGAAAACTACACCACAACCGAGAAGGAGATGTTAGCGGTAGTTCACGCATTCGAAAAATTCAGACCATACCTCATTGGATCAAAGACCATTGTTTACTCGGATCACGCAGCACTCAAATATTTGATGAACAAAAAGGATGCAAAACCAAGACTTATTAGATGGATCCTTTTATTGCAAGAGTTCGACATAGAAATTAGAGACAAGAAAGGAGTCGAAAACGTAGTAGCCGACCATTTATCTAGACTCGAGACTACATTAGATGATAAAGGAAGTGGAGACCCTATCAAGGATTCATTTCTAGGAGAATACTTGCTCTCAATAGACTCAGCTCAAGACAAAGACCCTTGGTACGCAGATTTTGTGAATTATCTTGTTTGTGGAACACTACCACCAGAGATCACTTATGCACAAAAGAAGAAATTTCTCCGAGACGCTACTCGATACTATTGTGATGAACCTTATCTTTATAAGTTAGGAATCGATGGCATATATCGTACGTGTGTAGCAGAAAAAGATCAACATAGAATCCTACGCGAATGTCATTCTTCATTCTCGGGAGGACACGGATCCACATCCAAAACAGCCGCTCGAGTAATGCAGTCAGGATTCTATTGGCCAACTATTTTTCAAGATGCTCATAAGTATGTTCAATCGTGCGACGCTTGCCAAAGATCGGGGAATATCTCGAGGAGAGATCAGATGCCTCAGAAGGGTATACTCGAAGTAGAAATTTTTGATGTATGGGGAATTGATTTCATGGGACCTTTTCCTTTATCTTATGGAAACAAGTACATTCTAGTAGCGGTTGACTATGTGTCTAAGTGGATAGAAGTCATAGCCACACCAATATGTGATGCTAAGTCCGTAAAGAAACTATTTAAGAAGATCATTTTTCCTAGATATGGTGTACCTCGAACCATCATCAGTGACAATGGAACGCACTTTAAGGAGAAACAACTCGAGAAGATGCTTCGAAAACATGGAGTATATCACAAGATTTCGACACCTTACCATCCCCAAACCAGTGGTCAAGTAGAAGTTTCGAACAGAGAAATCAAAGCTATTTTAGAAAAGACCATTTCAGGAGCAAGGAAGGAATGGGCGTCGAAGCTAGATGACGCACTATGGGCTTATAGGACAGCCTACAAGACCCCTATTGGTATGTCTCCATACAAAGTTATCTTCGGAAAAGCTTGTCACTTACCGGTAGAGATCGAGTACAAAGCCATGTGGGCTATCAAGAAGATGAATTTCGATTCTAGAGCTGCTGGGGAACACCGCATTCTTCAATTACGTGAACTCGAGGAGATACGCCTAAATGCCTATGAAAGCGCGAGAGTCTACAAAGAGAAAACAAAAAAGTGGCACGATAAGAAAATCATTGAGAAAAGATTCGCAGTAGGAGACGAAGTGCTACTCTACAACACTAGGTTGAGATTATTTCCAGGAAAATTACGTTCCAAGTGGTCCAGACCATTCAAGATATCTAAAGCTTTTGACGACGGACACGTGGAGTTATTAGACAGGGAAGGAAACACATTTAAGGTCAATGGACATAGACTGAAGATTTATCATGCTGGAGACCAATGCTATCTAGTAGAGCAACTCAATCTCTATGAGGTCGGGTAACTAAGAAGTGGAGCATATCCTCTCGAGAAGGGATCCTAGCAAAGGACTTATTGAGTGTGTTTCTTTATATGAAGACACGGCTACGTCCTTGCCAGGACGTTAATCTAGGCCAGTAAGTATTTATTTTTCCGCATTTATTTTTCCGCACTTTATTGCTTTCTAGATTAGAGAAAATGCAGGTGTGGGGTAGAATATTATTTGGGAAAATTCCGGGGTTAAATTCTTTCACTCGATCGAGTAAACCACCAACTCGACCGAGTCACGTGACCCAAATTAATATAGATTAAACAATTCAAATGAATTCCTATTTCACTCGATCGAGTAAGATTCTTACTCGCCCGAATTGATCCGTCCAAAAACTTAAAAATCATTTAAATAATTTGCCTCATCTGATATGTAGTCTCGGTACGCTCGGTAACTTACCTGGCATACCGAGGTGATTTTTATCAGATGGTGAAGCATCCCTAAGATGCCTCGGTTGGCTCGGTACGCTCGGTAGGTTACCGAGGTGATCATGCGTGAAACCCCTCGGTTTGCTCGGTAATTAACCTAGAGTACCGAGGTGAATGTGTGTCGTGGGAGTTTGAGATTAACACAAAAGAATTCAAGGAGGAGAAGGAGTATATGGATGGAGAATGGTTCTCTCCCGGAGGTGTTATTCCATTTTGTATGGATGAGATGAGATTGAAAGTATGGAGGAAGCTAACCGGTATGCGAGAATATGACCCTAATTGCTCACCCAAGTGCCTAACGGATGGAGTATGGAAATACATCCATCGGATTATTTCTACGAACATCAACACTCGTGTTGACCAAGGTGCTCGAGTATCTCGGGAAGACTTGGATTTGATGTATTTCATGGAGCGAGGAGACTCTATTGATTGGTTTTATGTCTTCACCGAGCGGTTCAAGAAGATGATCAACCCTAAGGAAAAGAGTAAGGCACTCGGTTGCTCATCTTTTATCACTTGCCTCGCGGAACGCTCGTATTTTATGTTTAAAAGCAAGGGAGATTTTAGACCGCTCGATACCGCCCGTTTGGTCACGATGACGTTGATGGATAGGAGGAGCAAGGAGTGGGTTTGTACAAAGGAGATGCCTAAGCGTGCTGACCGGAAAGGAAAGAAGAAGATGAACGAAGGAACTAGCTTCGATTGGGAAGAGTGCTAGGAAAGCCTCTTTTAGTTGTTCATTTGTGTTGTTTTGAGAACTTTTTGGACGTACCGTTCACGGTACTTTGTTGTTTGTAACTTAAACTTGCGCGTACAAGTTTTCTATTTGTCATTTACCCTTATAATCGCCAAGTTCTACAAGCGCAAAATGAAGCAAAAGGACATTGCTTCACTCGACCGAGTCTATGGATCATTCGGTCGAGTAACCTAGAACACTTAAACAACTCGACCCAAACTTGAAAAATCAAATTTTTAACCAAAGCCCACTCGAGCATCTAGCCCAAACACTTTCCTAAAAATAAAATATCTCGAGTAATCCTAATAAATATTCATAACTTTCATATATTAAATCCTTGATTAAATATTTGATTAAATCTTTGATTTAATATTCCATTATTAGAAACCTTTGATATTCAAATATTTATCACACTTTATTAGGTAAGTTACTACTCGAGTAACCCTAGAGCTTCCAAAAATTATACTAATATAAGAACCGATCGAGTAGCATGGCATAATCACCATACTCGACCGAATCTACATACTCGAGCAACATGTCTCAATCCAACCTACTATCCAAAAACACCAATGCACCCTCCCAACGAAGAACTCAAGTTGAGTTTGTTCACACCTATGACCCATCCTACCCACTAAATTTTGACACCTTAGACCATGCACGAACCTATGAAAGATTAGCTGAAGATGCAAACCGACTCAAACCTTTGGTGAGCTCGATAGCCCTTCATGACAAGACAATGCAAAGCCTTGGCATTAGTGCCAAAGTTTATGACATGTTTAACCGAGCTTCACTCGACGTTGATATTGTCTTCAACAAGCAATGCTATAAGGAACTTGTCTATGAGTTCATTGCTTCATTTGAACCTGTTGAAGGAGATGGTTTTGCATATGATTATGATGGATGGAAATTCAGAATTCAAGACTTGGATTTTTATTGGACTAGACAAGAAGCATATAGTCATCTTGGATTTCCTGAAGGAGGACTTTGTCACTTGGCTACGGAACAACAAAGAATTCAGATTTGGAAAGACATTAGCCGCCAAGATTTCATACCAGACTACCCTTCACCATCCTCTATTAAGAATTCCGTTTGGAAGTACGTGCATCGTCTGATTGCTACAAATATAAATTGCCAACCCGAAACTGTTGATGTAGTCACCCGAGAGGACTTGAACATTATGTGGGCACACGACCAAGATGAACACATCAATTGGTTTGATGTGTTTACGACCATGTTCAAGGGTATGCAGCAGGCATACTACTCTTCACAGTACGTGGGATGTACTTCATTGATCACTAGCATAGCAATCGGTTGCCAATTTATTCTACCTAAGAGATACACAGAATTCCGAGAATTGGACTTCAACTTGTTAAGAAAATTAGCATTCCTAGCCAAACAACCCGCTAGGTTGGAATTTGCCTATAAGGAAATAATAGAGGAAGAAGACCCCTCCGAGAACGCGCGCTCGGTTAGGAACTTCAATAACTCGAGCAAAGATAAGGGTAAGGAAAAAACTACCTCGAGCAAAACACAGTCCAAGACACCTAAGAAAAATAATTCGGGTATTGAGTGGTATGAGGTTCGTAGGGTGACTATCAAAGAATTTCGCAAACCTAGAGGAGAACCAATAGAGATCGAGTCTGATGATTAAACCTTATTTTCTTATTTCTTCCACAAATAATTTGTCTTTGTTTGTAAAACAAAGTTATCAATAAAGAAGAAATTTATCACTCACCAAATTTTAGGGTTACTAACAAAATAAAATTCAGAATTAAAACAACTTGAACAAAAAAAAATTAACACTCAATTACATTGTGGAGTAGTATGCATACAAATTTTCATGATATATACATTGCATACTTTTCAAAATTTGCATACATCCTACTATTTAAATGAAAAACACGTTGAAAAATGTCAATTAAACATGCTAAATAAGACCGAGCACTTAGATGAAAAATGTTTGCTGAGAAACCCATGAATTGAAATTTTTGAATTGAACGACATTCATGATAGAAAATTTATTTCTTGTGACTCAACATAAGAGCTTGCCTAGTTTGATTTTTCTTAGAAATTTTTGACATGACGCCTTGAGAAAAGCTAAGTTTTATCCAATTTCATAGAGGAAACTTTTGAATAAAACATGGATAATATTTCAAAAAGTTATTGTATTGCCTTTAGGTGACTTAAGCATATCTCGTAATATATGGTGCATTTGTTGTAACACTCGAGTAAAATATTTTGGCATCCAGTCAAGTCTTAAGTGTGGGGTTATTCAATAAAGTCGAGCATTTGCCGAGGGTTAGGAAGGTAAGTTCCCCCTTGAAAGTATCTGCTTTGACAAAACAAGAAAGTATTTGCCGAGGGTTAGGAAGGTAAGTTCCCCCTTGAAAGTATCTGCTTTGACAAAACAAAAAAGTATTTGCCGAGGGTTAGGAAGGTAAGTTCCCTCTTGAAAGTATTTGCTTTTATAAAATAAAAAAGAAAAAGAAAAAAATTATTATAAAAAAAAAATTAATTTGTTTCCCCACTTAAGTCCTTGCTGTTGCCTAAATAATTTTGCGACTCGAGTGAAGCTGTCGAATGATAACCATGGAGAATTGCTTAGGGACGATCCTTGTACTTATGTACGTAAACATGACATGCTTTTGAGAGAAAAATTCATGAAATATGTGGTAATTCTAAAAAGAATTTGTGCGTAAAGGATCACGTTCTGAGATGACTGTTTTAGTTAGCCATGGAGGCGATATTTTTCTTGGAGGTCATCCCCTCATGTCTTCATCTCCTGTCTTCCCCTCTGCCTTGGACCCTAATCTCTTACATCATTTTGTTTCTTGATCCTTCTTTCACTATTCGGACAAAGAGAATCAAGATCATCATTGGGTCGGAAGTGTGCAATCCCGCAATATAGTATAAGTTCGAAAAATCATGAATACATTATGTGTAGAACAATACGAAATTTATCCCTGAAAGGGGTAGCCAAGCGATGGCAGGTAGGAAGCGCTCAGTGAAGGTCCTGAGTTCAATCCTCTGTGAAAACATGCACTTGGTTTAAAGCACCAAAAAGAGGTTTATCATGCAAAGCATGAGTTCCTCTTTAAAAAAAACAATATGAAGTTTAAAATAAAAATATACGTCAAATCCAACCGTTGGTGTTTTTTTGCAATTCTAACCGATTAATTTAATTAAAAATCAACATAATCTCAATTAGGATAGAGCATTCGGTAAATTACCGATTTACCGAATTTACCGAACCGAATTTACCGACATAATATTATTATTCCGATTACTGAACCGCATTATCAATTTACCATTAATTCGATAAATATTTGAAAATTACCGAAATTACCGAACTAACAAATTTATATTTAAAAATTTATATTTTTGCAAGACAAGTGATAAGATTAAAAATATAATTTATATTTAATAAATTAAATAATTATTAATTCGGTAAATTCGGTAATTTACCGAATTACAATAATTATTTCGATTACCGTTATTTTTTTACCGATTTTCAATCGGTAATTAAGCGAAATTACCGAACTAACAAATTTACTTAACTGAAATTGTTATATCTGCAAAAAAAATTAATTTGTGAACAGTTGAGTGATAGAGATGGGATTTGAGAAGAATCAGGAAACAAAAAAAATAGAAAAAAATTAATTTTTAAAGAAAAGTTAACCAAGTCAACAATAGAAGTTTTGTAGTTTCCGAATTTTAAGAGATGAATCTACGCCTCACCTTGTCCTCAACCGCAACAACCTTTTAAAAGAAAAAACAGATTTTAGTTTCTTCACGGCTACACATGTCTTATAATTTTGGTAATCGACATATAGAGAACTATTGAAGATGGAAGGGGCATGAGTAAAAGGTCTTCGGGAGCGAGGATTGATGGCTCTATGAAGAAGCTTGAGGCAGGATGGTTCATATGAGCTATAGTGGAACGTAACACACAGAAAGTGACCAAAAGGTGTGTACATCTCAATTAAGTGTATGAATAATGAGTTCAATATATATAACAGTGTAATGTTTGAGATGGACAGCCGGACGTACATTACATGAGGTTGTTTTGAACAGTATAATTATTAGGTCAATTTTTTTATGTTGTGTGATTAGTGACAAGATGAATAGATGATGGCGGATGGAGTACGTGTGTTATAGTGACTATGCTGGTATTGAGAATTTACAGTAGTCCGAAGGCTTCTAAAAGATATATATAGTACCGAGGAAATCTCAAGGCCATTCGGTGAGTTGTTACAATGATCATTGTTGCTGCTATGGAGGATCGAGCATAATTTATTGGTGAGTATATAATATATTTTATTTTCGTAGACTAAGTAAATGTTTGAGTGATGGCTTGATGTACATGATATATGAAATGATAAATGATATGAACATATATATGTATATGACTTGTATGGAGTAAGGTTCTAGGAGGACCGATAAATATATGTGAGATTTCGTCCTTCCGCTAGGGTTTTTTGCAAATTCAACCGCCCATTATATAAAAATCAACTTTAATCTCAACCGTATATTAATCAAATCTAACGGATGAGATTTCGTCCTTCCGTCTCACAAATACTTAATGTCCTTCTAGAACTTAACCCGACTTGTATGATATGAATTGTTATATGTGCATCATTACATACACGACACGACATGCATATGTCATCTGGTGGTGATTGGCGTGATGCCCTCTGTGGGGCGAAGCACGATGATATGGTGGTGATTGGCGTGATGCCCTCCGTGGGGTGAAGCACGAAGATATGATATGGCGGTATGACCCGCACTCTGATATGATGGTCCGGCCCGCCAGTGACGACTGCCCACAGACATGACATACATTTGCATACATGCATTATGCATCATTATCTGTATATGTGTATTTGAGTATGTGATATGTAAAATATGAGTAAAATAAATTAAAGAACGTAAACCAAACTTTAATAAAGTATGTTATGTATTCACTGAGTCTTTTGATTCACCCCGTTATTTTCCCTCATTTTTAGAGATAAGTGATAGTACTAGTACGAGATTCGTCATCGGTCGTAGCTGAGGAGCTTACGTTTGACGTACGGTGTCATCACAGTAGTCTTCCTTATTTATTTCTTCTGTTCTAGACATTTTCTGTTTTAGCTAGTATAGTAGTATTGCTCCGTTGTACTCAGAGTTTAGTGACAGAGTCTGTTTACTCATTTGCTTCCGCTATTCTGTTTCATTTTTAGTTATCACTGTTATTGAATATGAAATTGATAATTTCTGAGGCTTGCTT
This sequence comes from Sedum album, assembly GCA_006409495.1. NCBI lineage: Eukaryota > Viridiplantae > Streptophyta > Magnoliopsida > Saxifragales > Crassulaceae > Sedum > Sedum album. The sequence goes on from QZGG01002617.1 coordinate 8,712, forward strand.
GACTATTGGTCTTGCGCCGATCTCGATCTTTAATTTTGGGTTGTGACAGAAATTTTTAGGTAAAGAAAATTCAGTTGGGTAATTCAAAAATTACCGAATTATGCTATCCCCTAATCTCAATCGTCAAATTAACAAAATCAGCAATTGAGGTTATGTTCTCATATATCACAAAAACTCATTGTCCCTCACAATTTTCTCATCGATATACTTTAACTATCTAATAATTTATTAGATAAAAAATTTAAAACAAATGTGACGCGCAATTATATCTTGCAACATCGATTAAAATAATTTTACTAATTGGGAATTGAAATTAATATTTAGAATCTCAATGTCATTTTGAACTATAAAAGGATACTTAGTGTACACAAAAGTAACATAAAATTGAATTTCTTCTTAAGATAAAAACATGAGACGATTAGCAACGGTATTGCTACTAATGATAACTGGTGTTATTTTTGAATGGATGACATTGCTTGATGCTCGTGATAGTCATTCATATTTGGAGGAAAAGTTAGAGATTGGTAGTCATCTTTCTGAAAGTACTGATGTAAACAATTCTTTAGGATTTAGCGGAAATAATCTTCAAGTTCATCTTGTCGGAAATACTGATGAAGAAGATTTAGGATGTGCTGATAGTGATAGCGGGATTGCTATGTGGCGGTTCAAGGTAATGCATTATTACACGTATTGATATTTATAGAGATTTACTCATATGTGTCCATCTATTTTGATGAATTCACGTAACTCACTTTCTATTCGTTGAATGCATTTTATCAATGCATCAGATGTTATCATCAAATTAGCACATGTTTGCACGTACACATGCATATATCAAATGCGATGGCGTGATGCAATCTCAGTCATTGATGAACTGCAATTAATGGATGCAAAGTGATTCTGTGGACACACATAAATAGATGAATCCAGATGAAATATTCCCTTATATATAAGAATTTATTCATGTGTGTTATCAGAGTGTTCTACTCAAACTAATTAATCTCCTAAAACCTGATCTATGTTCTACACCTCAAGAACTTAACATGCTATGTTCAGATTCAACTAAACCTAACATGCACAACCAAGAAAGTAAAGAAACTGAACAAGAATCAAACGCACCAGATTTTTACCGAGCTTATATGCATCCGAAGATGCTTTAATGCTCGTTGAGCTCCTCAGGCTCGGAGATGCACTATGGAATAGCTGCTACGAACGCAGCCCCTGGAAACGTCTTTTACAACTCTCTCAACCTCTCTCAACTCTCACAATTACAACAAACGGCTCAACACATGAGCGTCATCACCACAAAACTGATGACAACAACCAGAACAATACAAATCTGTAAACTGAGATCAAAAGCACAAAAATCGCATGAGAGATGGAGGAGCGTAGCGGCGGAAGATGATCTTGAATGCCCTAGGGTTTGCCTTCTTCCGTATATACTCTCAAGACTCACCGTTAGATCAAAAATCAGATCGACGACTCTTGTTACTTGGTGCCAGCACTAAGCTTGCTTCTGATTGGACCTTGCAGCTTATCTGGCAGCTGACTCAGCATCCTCCCTGGGCTGGGCTTGACAACGCCACTGGGCTGCAGTTCACTTCAATTCTCCCCTTGAACTCAGACCAGAATGTCCACCACCATAGTGCATCCCTCCCCTGAATCACAGCTCATGTACCTGCAACCAAATTACTCAACAGAGAGCAAGTCCAAGCAGAGCTTGAACTTGTTATTAGTAACAGTCTTTGTACCCATATCAGCAGGATTTAACGAAGTATCAATCTTAGATAACTCAATCATACCAGCAGCAATCAATTCACGAACAAAATGAAACTTAACAGATATATGCTTTGATCGCTCATGGTAAACAGGGTTTTTACTAAGCATTAACGCTGATTGAGAATCAGTATAAACAATGGGCACAGACACATTCACACCAATCTCAGTCAAAAAACCATGCAGCCATATACATTCCTTCACACATTCACTAATAGCAATATATTCAGATTCGGTAGTAGACAAAGCAACAAGAGATTGCAACTGAGATTTCCAAGACACACAATTTTTGCCAACAGTACAAAAGTATGAAGTAGTAGACTTCCTAGAGTCCCTATCACCAGCAAAATCAGCATCTACATATCCTATAATCTCAACATCAGCAACTCTCTTTTCATAACATAAACCAACAGACAATGTACTACGAATATAAGCTATCACATGCTTCAAAGCCAGCCAGTGATCATACCCTGGATTAGACATATATCTACTAAGCAAGGACATAGCATAACACAAGTCAGGTCGGGTACTAATCATAGCATACATTAATGAACCTAAGGCATTAGCATACGGAATTTCAGACATTTTAGCAATATCACTCCTAGAAACAGGACACTGAGATTTATCAAGAATAAAATGCTGAGCCAAAGGCACAGCAACAGGTTTGCAATCCATACAACCAAATTTCCTAACAACTTTTTCTAGGTAAGGTTTTTGATGTATTTTCAGCCACTTTCTTTTTCTATCCCTTTCAATTATCATACCTAGTATCTTCCTAGCAGCACCTAAGTCCTTCATTTCAAACTTAGAACTTAACTTAGCCTTAAGCTCAATCAAAACAGACATAGACTTACTAACTAATAGCATATCATCCACATAAAGCAAAAGATACACAACAGAACCATTCATACTACAGAAATAACAGCATGCATCATATTCACTCCTAGTAAATCCAATCTGAGTCACACAAGAATCAAACTTAAGATACCACTACCTAGGACTTTGCTTCAAATCATACAGCGATTTTTTAAGCAAACAAGCATGATCAGGGAACTTAGAATCTACAAAACCTTCAGGTTGATGCATATAAATCTTTTCATTTAAATCACCATGCAAAAACGCAGTTTTAACATCCATTTGTTCTAGTTCTAAATCTAAACTAGCAACCAAAGACAATATAATCCTAATTGTCTTAAACATCACCACAGGAGAGAAAATTTCCTTATAATCTATACCTTCCTGCTGAGTAAAGCCTTTAGCAACTAACCTAGCCTTATATCGAGGAGGGTCTCCTTGGGAAACTCCTTCCTTGATCTTATACAGCCACTTACAGGCTACTAACTTCTGATTCCTAGGCTTTGGTACTAAAACCCAAGTGTTATTGACCCTGAGGGAGTTCATCTCCTCTTCCATTGCTGCCTGCCACTTGGTTTTGTCCTTAGAGGACATAGCTTGTATAAAACTATCAGGTTCCTGATGAACTACTTCAGAGGCAGCAACTAAGGCTATAAACACTAGATCTGCTAGTGAACTATATCTCTCATTTGGTCTAGGGGTTCTTCTAGCCCTATCTCTAGTCAGCTGATAATTCCTAAGACTATCACTAGTTGATACTTCCAGCTGTGGCGACCCCTGGTTCACATCCTCTTGAGGATGATCACCCCGGTTATTTTGGTCCCCCTCATCAGCTGGTTCCAGATCACTTAAACCCAGATCAGCGGGATCAGCATCAACACCTAAGTTTGGGTCTCCTAGTTCTAGGTCAGGTTCTACAGTGTCACTAGGCTCAAGGACTATCCTAGGCAGACTAGCTATCTCAGGTTCTACTTCAGGTGGGGTTTGATCCTTAAATGGGAAATGGTTCACATTAAAGGTAACATCCCTACTAACTATAAGTTTAACTCCCCTAGCTTCATATTCCCATAATTTGTATCCCTTAGTCCCAGATTGAGTCTGATACCCTAAGAAGACACACTTAATGGCTCTAGGGTCTAGTTTTCCCTCCCTGGTATGTGCATATGCTGCACAACCGAATACTCTAAGATGTTTCAGGTTTGGAGTTCTATTATTCCATAGTTCTAAAGGGCACTTAAAGCCTAAAGATCTATTAGGGCTCCTATTCACTAAATATGTGGCAGTAGCTAGGGCTTCCCCCCAAAAGGCTTTAACTAACCCTGAGGTAAATAACAGGCTTCTAACCTTTTCTAACAATGTCCTATTCATCCTCTCAGCAACTCCATTTTGCTGAGGGGTATTTCTAACTGTTCTATGTCTAGCTATACCACTAGACTCACACAGGGTATCAAACTGAATATTGCAGAATTCGTAATATCATAAGTCTTTTTCATTCCCCTTGATCTCACCACGCTACGTGCAACACTCTTTATCGCACATTTTGACTTATAATTCCCACCAACATTAAAATTATCCGGATGAGTATCAATTGTACCGCACAAAGGCAACCATTCAACGGTACAAAGCATTATTGTTGATAAAATTAGTGTTATCGGAACAAATAATAATCTCATTTTAGTGAAATGTGAATAAAAGTAATAAAATTAGTCTTTATAGTGTATGTATATATGAGTCATTAATATTTCGAAAATGACACATTAATCTTGAGATTCGCAAGTTCCACAGATATCGCATATTCTCTGTGATAGGTGAATATTGAGTTAATTGATGGTGCAAATGTATACCAAATCGTATATGTTATAAATTAATCTGATAAAATAATATAATCAAATAGTAAAAATGTACATAATTCAATAAAATTTATTGGCCTTTCTTTTAATGACACAAATATAGAGGCTTTAAGAAGATAATAAATGATTATCGAAAAATAAAGCAATAAGAAATCGATTAAAGTAGGGATTAATAAATTCTATAATATAATAAATACTTATTTACCTTTAAAAATACTTATTTAACATTTTAAATTCTCCGATGAATCACACAATGCATCTATCACCAAATAACATCGCTTAGTTTTTTTTCTTCAAAAAATAGAGTTTGATGGAAAGTATGATCATCAGAGCTTTGAATATATTTTTATTTGAATTTGTTTAAAAGAAAAAAAATACAAGGTGTTTTCGTTTATATTAAAATTAATTCTTTTTAATTAAATATTTATATATAAGATAAAAAATTGATGATTATTCTTGAAGTCCCTTTATTTATTTACATTTTTTTAAATGAAATACAAAAGTATAATGTGTTCTATGATATGTTTCACACAAGTTTCTTATGTTATTCCATAGTTCCAAAAAATTATCTCATAATTTAATCCCCAGAAGACTTGTGTGGTGATTTCATATCTAAATTGCATTTGTATGACATCTGAGGTATATCAATTATATCATAATTTACAGAAATTATCTCATAACCTATTGAATCCGTCACCTCTCAAACACCTTTAAAAACTGTTATGTTATCATCTTCCTTATCCGTGTGACATGTCACCATTATTTGAACCTCAACCAGTTTTATCATTTGGGGCTGCTCGTTAAGAAGTCTCCAACAAGCGTTTCACCAAGTTTTCGAGTTCCATAGAATGACACCTCAGAAACTTTACCACTGTATGATGCTGTCTGACGCTTCACCTGCACATATGAATTTCTCGTACGCTTATTATAAAGAAAAGGTAAAATTTCATACATACAAACATATTCATGGTAATTATTAAGTTAAAAAATAGTCTAATTACCTCCTCAAACTGTTCATCAAGTGTTAGTTTGTCCAAATCTGAACATTCACTGCAAAACAAACATTCAATTCAGTTGAAATTAAATTTATTTAAAATCATATGATATTTAAAATTTATTAAACATGTACCTGTTTTTCATCCACGCACACTAAATTGCCACCAGACTAACCTTGCCATTTTTTCAATTTTGTAACATGAAAAACTTTCTTGGTCTGGGTTTGCAGAAGTGACTGCGTAGATATTGAGATCGTCGGGTAAAAGGTCGGCAAACATGCTACCCGAGAAGCATGATTCAATATAGATGACCTGTAAATTCAAAGGTCCATTCCATATATATATATTGAAATTATACAAACAAATAATGGGAATCGAAATGAAGTGAACAAATAAATATACCATTTTATTGTAGCCTTTATTTTGATGCATAGTCTTTAAAATGTTGATGAATTTATTTTTCCTCACTTTATCTCCCTGTTGTGGCATACCTATTGGATTGGAGTTATCAGTTATAAAAGTCATGTTAACATAGGAAAAATGATTCTTGAAGTTTAGCAATTCACACATGCTTACCAAGACATTCACGATTTCCATGACCACTGAAGTATAAGAAAATGTTGTCACTTGGCCCACTTTTAAGAATCTTTCCATTACGGCCTGTCAAACGAATTTGTTCTCCAAGTAAAACATTGTATAAATTTTCGGCAGTTACATCGTCTCCAGTATAATCCTACAAATTACAATTAAACAATCAATAAAATTAGAATAAAGCTGATAGTAAACTAAAACATAAAAACAAAATAAAATAACCTTGGGAACCCCTTTGTAAACATCAGGGCCATCTTCTTCATTCACGATCACCCCTTTGTAGGGGTTTCTTTCATTGTCCGCGATATCATCAAACATGAATACTATTACGTTTTCATCTTTGATGCCTCCTTTTTTTAAAATTTGATATGCGTGACATATATTTGCCTGCATGATTTCAGACAAGCAAATTAAAAAGATACATTATTTGCATAAACTGTGTTGAATGTTACTCCTAATTTTACTGTTTAGTGAATTGAGCTCAGGGTGAATATCAATGAGTATTGTGTTGTAGAAATAGTGCAGTGTTCTTGTGGTTTTGTGTTTGGTCTGTTTTGCAGGTTTGGTAATGCCTGAAATCTGAGTTCAATGTTAAACGGAAGCAAGTTTAAAACGGCAGCGTTTTGGTCAGGAGGGAACATGTTTAAAATCTTGTTTTGGAACGCAGCGTTTTATCAGGAGGGAACATGTTTAAAGAGTGTTTTAAGGCTTGTTTTGGAACGCAGCGTTTCGTCTCAACCTAAGCTGCGTCGTTTCAATCTTCCTCTTCAGCGCTCGATTGAGAATCATTTAAAAAGAGTGAAGAGCGCAGAAATTAGGTCACGGTGCGATTCGAAGTTCCAGAAATTAAAGCCAATCGATTCTTGAAGATTCCGAGTCGTTCTCAGTCGGAGCTGTGTCGCCAGTGCTCTTTGACTCCAATTGAGTGGCTGTTCGCTAGCTAAAGTCGTCGCCACTGAAAGATTTGAAGAAGACCTCATAACTGAATCAGGGAGTTGCTTGTTTCCTGGTTTTAGTCTGATTAATTTGTTGTGCTTGTTTCCTGGTTTTAGTCTGATTAATTTGTTGTGGTTAATTGGATTGTTGTTTCTTGATTGAACGGTGTTTTAAAACAATTGCCTTAGGGCCTTTTTAGTGAATCGTTTGGTTGAGTCCCCCTATAGGGGCTCCGTGGTTTTTCTCTGGTTTCTACGTTAGTGTTTTGTTGCTGATTAGATTCTGCTAAAGCTTTGATTGATTTTCTGTTAAGTTCAATAGATTAATCTGAATTTATAAGTTTTGCGGAATTTTTTTTAATAAGTTTTTGAGTTGCAAATCAACTGGGATTTGTATTATGTGATCTAGAGTTTGATCTAAGTTCATAAACTTGGATGTTACCTGATGTCTATAATTCTGGTAGCCTTTTGACCCGGCCACTAAAATCGCCCATTTTGTCCCTGTTGATTCATCCTCAACAAAATCATTGAGTTCACTAAATGGAACCTGACCAAATAATCATCTTTATCAATTATCAACATTCAACAAGTAAGCATACTTTAGAGCTAAATTATGAAATGTACCTTGCGCTTGCAGTTGTCATCTCTAACTGAGTCACAACTTCTTTTTGCTCCACTTGGCCCAATCTCTTGAGCAGCTTGTCCTTTCAGAGTGTTGTTGGCATCGCAATCTTCATTCGGTAGAATGGAACAATAGCTATAAAGGTCTATGACCTTCATTATATAAGCTTGAGAGCTGTAAAAATTCAGTAATGTAAGCTTGAAAACTCTAAAGCTAAATGTCACAAACCACAAACAAAATACTAAACAATGAAAATGGATAACTTTAACTGGTGACAAACCACAAACAAAATACTAAACAATGAAAATGGTGATCACAACATACCTCTTGAAATTTCAGAGAATAGTTTGACGGGTCCGTATGATCATTGTTGATCAACAATGCATAATGAATTTAAGAGAAGAGTTAACGCGGTTTGTGTTTTTTTGGCCAATAGATACAAGTAGCTCACTTTCACACATTTGTGTTCCATTTTAGAAAGAGAGAGTTTACAAGTCTAGTTAAATTGGAACTTGGTTGATATAATCATTCTTACCATTCAATATCCCTGAAATATCATATTATAACATGTTTCACTCAAAATACTTGATATGTATATAAGACTAGCAAGTCATATAATTTCTAAAAAAAATGTTATGGGCTGGAATCCAGAGGCTTAATTGCATGCTCTAGTAAGTAATATGTTATTTGTGATGAAAACTAACAAAATATAAGCTGCAAACATTCTATTTATTTTATATTCATTAATTTTAAACTTGACCAAATAACATAGATTTGTTAATTTATTGATTAATATAAAGATGGAAAACACTGAATAACAAATTTTGTTACAAAATGAGATTGGTGTTTATTGTTATCTGAAACTAAGGACAGGTTTGTTTTTTCAACCGACTCCAAAAGCACACTGATCTTTGAAGAGTTGATCAACGTTTTCAGGACGTTCTCCTCATCAAAAGCACTAATACAAAGCTCGATCACTTCTCACTCTTCAAGCTGATCACACATCACAGGACAAGGTCATTGCGCAGATGTTTTAAAACCAGCTTCTGCTTGCTGCACTAAGAGTATGTGTGCATTACCGTTTGTATGCTTATTACCTGGCTTCACTGCACAATTCTTTCTATGATGTCAGGAAGCTTGCTGCCCAATATTATAAGAAGAATGATCGGAATATATATACTGCAACATTTTGCAACAGATGCATTCTCAGGTCAAAAGACACCTTCATAATAAATCTGATTCCAACTCGCAGATCTGCAGAATATCGTAGCCATAGGGTCAATAAATTAGCCATGAGAGTGCAAGGTAAGGAAAATAGTAGAAACATTAGCACAATCAGTCAGATTAATCCTTTCATTTGACTTCACATTCACGACAGCATATGCTTACATATTTGTTTGAGTTAGACAACATTACATATAGGCTCGACAATAGACAGGGATTTGTTCAAGCAAATAAAATGAACAGGGATCTGTTCAAGCAAGTAGTGATATACTAAATACATATATTCTTGCGCATCATTGCTCAGGACAACAAGGGATCTGTTCAGACCATAACTCAGTACTAAGAAAAAACGAACAATATAATAAACATAGAACCTCAAATCGTTAACACAGCAAGAAATACTCGAGAATCATCAGAAATCAATTTTAACACTGTTTATTGTGGAATAATTACACTTTCACATAATTATTGTGGATGGCGCTTCATCTGGTTGGTCTCATCTGAACTAAAGTATTGCCTATAATGATAATGAATTATACACCACAAACATGAAAATGGCAGAAATGTCGTGAATCAAATATCTGAAATCGTAAATGAACAAAACTCTTTACTACATAATAAACACCTTAACATAATACAAGTTGAATATTTTGTAAGATACAATTGAAATCAATACAGTTCTATAAACTCCTCAAAGACAAAATAACAGTCTTAAACTGAAGGCAGGCAGTTATACAACATGATCATTGATGTCATAAGAAAAAAACATTTAACTACACTTATCCTGTGTTGGGTCCTTGGTGCTCAATATACAACAATTGAAAAGGGGCATTTACATTAAAATTCAAAAAACGGATGATATCTAAGCACAGGAAAACAAAGGGTCATTACATATTCTAAAAAAGCAATATTCAACCGATCAGTAGCATCAAAAGAACCCCAATTTCAAAAAAAAAGATACAATCTTGCAAACTGCCCACTAACCAGGAATCGGTGATAACAACGAAAAGTGAGTTGAAATCGTCAGGTGTTGATCCAGAAATGGAAATCCGGGTTTGAAATCTACTGAGTTGAAATTGACGAATTTCGTCAATGTGAAAGGTTTGGTTTTTTACCTTGGTTTTTGTAAAATTTTAAATAAAAATGAAACAAAGCTCAAGAAAGAAGACCAGCATTCCTCAAAAAAAAAGAAAGAAGACCAGCAAAAGCTGTGGTGAAATTTACGAAAATGCCATTGGGTGGCCGAAAAATTGGTACGAGGGTGACCAAGTACTAAGTTTATGGCTATCCAATTCCATGAACAGGCCCATCCTATAAAGCCCATGGTATAAAGCCCATTCAACAAAGGAGGTACAGCATGTAGACGAGACATGTTATCATATTAAGCTCCATCCTGACCATCTTACAATGCTAGCTCGTACAAAAGTATGAGCTGGTTCTGTAGATATCTAACAATACATGTTTTGAGAAATGGGACAAGTGAAACTGATCACTGGTTATGGGTTCTCCTTACTCTGCGGATAAAGAGCACATTCAACAGCATAGGCATGAACCAAAAGGGATATGAATTAGGTCATTTTCAACCTCAAGTGAAAACTGTCATGTGGTGTGAAGGCCAATGTATATCAAGCTAGATGAGGAGACCAAAATGTCCTTCAGTACCACAGACCATTATACTTCTACTTCTCTTAAGGGTCACCCTCACTACTCCATGCTCCCATACATATTTTGACTGACCACAAAAGACACTTACAAGTCACTATTCTCCATGTTTAATTTACAGGGTGTGCTTCAACTAGCCAGCCCTACCAATTTGATATAAAAAAATCATTTATTTTGAGATTATCTGGCATAGGTGATCAGTGTTAGAAATGTCTATTTTAAGAGCCTACTTTCATGCTTATTTCACATGATTATAACGTAAAATATATTACTTTTGATACTTTGATTGATGTTTCAGGTCAAAAGCACGGTTTACACTTTACGAAGGAGCATAAATGGAAATATGAGGAAAAGCACGTGAATTCGGCCTAAATCAGACGTAATTGGAAGCATTTCTGCAATTCTTAGACCGAGTGCACTAAAGTACCTTACTCGAGCTAAATCAAGCAAAGACTCATGTTACTCGACCGAGTAAATACGGTGCTCGAACAAGTTATCACGTGACCAAGACCCTTCGTATGGATTATCTCATTAACTCGAGTGATTCAATACAAGATTTAATACATGAAGATAAGGAAGACCTTTCATTCCACTCGACCATTTAAGATGAGAAGATAAGCTTAACTCTCCATTTACTCGGCCATTTATGATTGGAGTTAAGGCAAGACTTCTCAAGTCACTCGAGCCCTTTGATTGATCAATATATAAACATCACAAGACACTCAAAGAAAGTTGGCTGCTGCTGCCCGAGCTACCTAAGGGGGCTGAAATAATAAAGTGATTGAGTCTAGTCGAGTAAACCAATTGAAGAAGAGAAGGAGCAGAGAGCTCAAGATACCGATTGAATTATTGAAGATTATACAACCAGATTTTGTACTCGAGATACCGAGGAGATAGCAGCAGCTTTGGAGCTCGACCGTGGATCATCAATCACTGAGAATTTCTAAACTTTACTCTTGTTTTTATTTACAATCGTTTTACTTTACAACCGTTTGAATATGTTTGCTTTATCACTCGAGATGAGTGAGTAGTTTCCTTATGATAGGGATTTGCTGAATCTCTAATGCTTATGATTAACTAGAACATGATTATTTAATTTATATGAATCAATTCTTGTATGACTATTATGTGTGTTGAATCATACCCGAGCTTTATCTTCATAAATTAGGTGTCCTGACAAAACATCTAGAAGACTAGGTCGGAGTAGTATTTTCTAGGGAAGGACCGGAAGGTGAACTTAGATTATTTAGGAATCAATACAACCATTAGATTAAGTATATTAGCAAAGCGGGAGCAGCGAGTATATTTGGTGCATGAATGTATTAATAAGCGTATTTGGACAGATTAGTGAAAACACCGGAAGGAATGAAGCTAGTCGAGTAGATGTTTACGTGCGAATCCAACATTCGGAAGTGAGGATTCGTATGCTAATGCTACTCAGTCTAAATTCTATAATATAAATCCAACATTCGGAAGTGAGGATTTATATTATCATATAACTATACATTCTAGATTAAATTGTCATCAAGAAGGAAATTCATAACTATAATATAAATCCAACATTCGAGAGTGAGGATTTATATATCTTGTTTGAGTGAAACCATAAGTATTAGTGGAGGATTCTCATCCTTGTCATAGTTTTTAATATTTGATAACAAGAACCTTTCCTTTTAATATTGCCCTTTGAATATTGCCTTTTGAATAAACAAGACACTTAAGAGCTAAATTGAAAGCTAGTAATTGAAACTAAAAAATTAAAAAGCTAGTAATCGAGTTTGAAACATAACTTGACTCCACTGTTCCCTTGGGTTCGACACTAGGTCACCCCTAGTTCTATAAATTCTTTTGAGTTGCGTGTTTGGAATGTTTATCAACTAAATTGCACACGTCAATAGGTAACGACATCTGAAGATCTGTTTTTTGAGATTGTCCTTTAGATAATTGACATATATAACACTTCCTCACAACAACCCCTACATCCCTCTACAAATGTAGCCAATGATACCACTCCTTCAGACTAGCGATGATTTTGTCTCTCTCCAAATGACCACTCAGTCTTCCATTGTGCAAATCTCATATAAGCTTCTCACGCAGTGATGCAGTTGAAATGCATATTGATCCCCTTTAAAAAGGTAACCATCTTGCATAAAATTATACGATTTATAAATATTAGTGTCGAATTTGTATAATTTGAAATATATATTGTTTGATTTTGAGTACGACAACATATAATAATATATGTATATTAAATAATCAAGTCTAGTTTTAACTTAAATGAAAGATATGACTATAATAAAAATTAAGCTTGAAATGTTAATAATAATACATGCCAATTTTTTTTATTTTTCAAAAAAATATAAAATGAAGACATATGTTTAATGTATAGGTAAATATAAAATATCATATCTGTGTAAATAATAATTTAGATGAGTCAATTATGGCTTTAAAATAACTTTCAACTCGAAATCTTGTTTTTAAAAAATTACGTGATATAATGAATTATTAAAAATATTTTAAAATGATATAAATATTAAAAATTTATTTATTTATTTTTGAAAAGTCCGTAAAAAGTCCGATCCGGCCCGGTCAAGCCCTAAGTCAACGGGCTTTTCAAAGCCCGTGGGCTTTTAAATTTTCGGGAAGCCCAGCCCGGCCCGAATTTTTCAAAAAGCCCGAATTTTTTTTGATTTTTAGGGCCCGAACTTGAATTTTAGGGTGAGGCCCGGCCCGGCCTAATGGACACCCCTACTTCTGAAGCTTCAGAGGTCGCACACAAAGCAAAATCCAGATGGACATCTCGACCAAAATTCAGCAAACCTTAAACATGGAAAAATCAAAAGAGCCCAGCCCAACAGGAATTTCTCCCTATAAATAGAAAGCTCCACCTTGATTTGAAGGATCCAGAAAAACTAAAGAGGATTACTCTCTGAAGAAACCCTAGCTCTACGCAAACGGCAAGTATACAAAATTTACAAGCCTGCTAAAGCTACTCAGAAGAATCCTCAACGCAGAAGCAAGATCAAGTCAACGCGACCCTCGCCAACGCAACAAATAAGAAAGCTTACGCAGTCAGTAAATGCACACAACGCACCGCCTACTATAGCAAAGCAAACTCAGCACGTTTAGTCAACAAGTACACAAAACGTACCGCCTACCAAAGCTACACAAAGCACCTCAGCTTACGCAGTCAATAAGTACACAAAACGTACCGCCTGCCAAAGCCACAGCAAAGCAACTCAGCACGCGCAGTCAACAAGAACACAAAACGTACCGCCTGCCAAAGCTACCCAAAGCATCTTAGCTTACACAGTCAACAAGTGCATACAACGCACCACCTGCCAAAGCTACGCAAAGAAGTCTTCAACGCCAAGACGAGATCAAGTCAACGCGACCCTCGTCAACGCAGCAAACAAAAAACGTACGTGTGTTACTCAAGGTAGTAGAATCAGAGGAAGAATAGAGGTTGTACACGAAACTTTCTGAAATCGCTCGTTACAAGTAAACATAATAAATGATGATGTATGACTAATTTAATAAGTTAACCAATTGGACTTGAGCCCACATCAATATATAGAGGTTGTATCATGTGGAACCCCCCTTTTCATGGATCCATGGATCCCCCTTTGCAGCCGTTGATTGCATTTACTGTTTGCATTTTGGACGCACCAGATTGTACCAGTGCATTAATGAGCATGTGCAACTCACGTGTGCATTTGTCATGTGCAACTCACGTGTGCATTTGTCATGTGCAACTCACGTGTGCATTTCAAAAATGCAAACACGTGGCACAATCTGATGCGTCCAAAATGCAAGAAATGAAACTATGATGCTCAATTAAGAAATAAAAACGCAAAAGGGAAAATTAATGGTAATGTAATAGGGGAATAATTCAGATGCTTTTAACATATGTGATATGATTGTTAAACTATGAATTGATACTTGCTATTTGTCCAACTTAGTTATCTTATTTAAATTTTTGCATTTGTGGGTATGCTTTTTTGATGTTTTTAGAGAAATTGCAATGATGGGTCGTTGTTTGGTTAAGAAAAATCATAAGTATATAGAATTTCACTTCAAAAGGCACATGTACCTGTGCAGTGAGTACTAGTAAAAATATAATTGCACACTCCACATCATATTGTGGATCATTTAAATAAACATCGCTTGTCTAAATATTTCAAACTCGTTGTTTTTTATAAAATTAAAAGATGAAATTCATAATCGTCAATCATAACTAATCACAACTTTTTAAATTTAGTATCTAAGTAAATTAAAAATCAATTTTAATCAATATTGTTTGTTAAATTTATGTATGGCATAAGAATATCGTCTCAAATATTAGTTTTAATTGAACCGACGATTATGATTAAATAAATTTTGAATCAAAAATGGTGGTTAAAATTAGCAAAATACACGACAAATTGAGAGTGATGATTATAAATAGACAAAATAAAAATCAACTATACATCCATTGATTCTAATAATTAAAGCACCAGTAAATCCTTAATTTTGTCGGTTTTGATAACTATGTTCCCTACTAAATGCATAGGTCGACTAATATTTTGGTGTTGTTGGATTCTTTTTTCGTTTTTCATGAAATCTATTCCTTACATTTATGCATTTCAATAAAACATATTTTGTGACAACTCATGTAAAATCATTTATTTTTCGAGCATTTAAGTAACAATATGTTACTAAATCTTGTTAAATTGAATTAGTGACATTGTGATCATATATATTTCAAATAGTAGCAATGACAATTAACAATTCTCATTGGAAAATTTCAAATAGTAGCGGTAACTCTTTTTCGAAAAAATGATATTCATTTATTAACATATGGAATAATGCTTCATCAATGATGTAATAGAATATAATCAAATAAATATCATTTGCTTGATGATCAAGTTTCACTCAACCCTGCAATCATAAAAACAAAGGAGAATTTTTTTAACAACTATGAAAATGTGAGCGATGGTAAACGGTTAAACGTAATGATTGAAAAAACAAACTTACTTTTCGCAATCAGCATTTATCTCGAGGGGAATTGCAAATGAAGAAATTTCGCACTTTGCTTTCAATACCTCACCTCTCTCTTCATCCAAATCAAATACCTTATAAAGGCTTTCTTTGTAATACGTACAAATTAACTTTCGGTTTTCTGGAAAGGTTGCTGTGTGAAACAGATGCTTCAAGCCCATACAACAGATTTCAGTTGGTGGTCTAATTTCAGGAGCCGCTAGAAAACTGAGACATGGCTCGAAATTAAATTCGACTGTACGGCCATCGAAATCATCTATTGATTTTGATTGACAAACCATTATCATCAGTATGAACATCATTGACAAGATACTTACTGTGCGCATTTCTGGTGTAGCCATGTATCCTTTAGTTATTATGATAGTTAGATGTCTTAGGTTTAATCTGTTGAAAATGTGGAAGTATCACATTTTATATGAGATTTGGTATGAAGAAAAATATTGCACATGGAAGTTGTGTTTTACATTTTTCAGATTTTTAAAAAATACTGATTAGATTTTATTATAAATTTCTCATTTAAATGTACTTAGCGGAAACCCTTGTTTGTGTAAGTTTTTCAGTAAATGAAAATTCTTCTTGTATTGGGTAAGAAATTGTTTACAACATTTGTAGTGATTGAGGGTGAGATTAAAATGGATTACAAAGAAGATGAAGTCTTGGGAGTTGATGAGTTTAATATGAAAATGAAATTTGATGAAAAAAGAATGAAAAAGTCACAAACATTAAAAATATTACAAAATTAACTTTCATTCACATCACTTTAAATGCAAAACAACACTTAACAACAAAATACAATCAACATTAAGTGTGCAATTAATGCTATAAAGTTATTTCTAACTAGGACCAAACTACCCTTAGTTAGATAATAAATATTTAGTTAGTCCATCCACGTGTCACTCTCTCCTTTTATCACGCTTTATAATCCAATGGTGGATAGGGGGATCCATGGGTCCATGAAAATGGAAGGATACATATGATACTTTCCCTCAATATATATGTGGCTACTTATCTTGCCCGCAAATCTCAGAGGCTACAGATGCCATTTGTTCTGGTCGGATACCCGCATAGCATAAATTGTCCAATGCAAAACAGTATCTCCCTGCATATGGAGTGAACCACCCGCATTGAGCTTCATAATTGTCTAACATTTTGAAGTAGCAATCATCAATATTACCAACATGTTTATATATATGCAAAAATGTTAAAGTTTGTTCAGGTCCAACTAATTTATCAAGTATCTTCTTCATAATTCGATCAAAACGTTCTCTTCTGAATATTTCTTTTAACAATTTCTTTTTAGCTGTTTCCATTTCAGGAGATCCTTTGGGTGCAGCAAGATACTGAAAAAGAATAATAATAACAATAATAATAATAATAATAAACGCATTAATACAACAGTTTATAGTCAATGACATAGTACATATATTGTTACAATACCTGAAGACGTCGCATACAAAGGGTGCAATCACTTTCAGCTGCTGCAAGCCCCTCCGAGAGAATCTATAACTTTTATAATCCCCCGCCAGGCATGTGAGGGCCGATTTCCCATCCTTGCACTCAAAAGGTCCCCTCGCTGGAAGTATCGTGCTTTGAGGGTTTTGCTGAGTAAGAGTTCTGGTTGAGTAAGAATGCGCTAGGCTTGTTTCATTAACGGAGCATTGTTTCATTAACGGAGCATTGTTGAGTAAGAATGCGCTAGGCTTGCTGAGTAAGAGTTCTGGTTGAGTAAGAATGCGCTAGTACTCGCTGCACAGTCCAGACTGTGCGTAAGCGTTTGGGAATATACAGGTTTTGAAAGCATTATGAGTAGTTGAAATATTCTGTAATTGTCACCTTTTATACTGTGATGCAATAAATACATGTTAGTAAGAAATTTTAACTGATGAAAACCTGATTTAAAAAAAAATACATTCTAATGTAGTAATACTTCCTTGTAAACTACTTTTTTTTGTAAAAACTCCTTGACGCTTTCCTAACTTGCCCTCCTTATATGGAATAATGCTTCATCAATGATGTAATAGAATATAATCAAATAAATATCATTTGCTTGATGATCAAGTTTCACTCAACCCTGCAATCATAAAAAACAAAGGAGAATTTTTTTAACAACTATGAAAATGTGAGCGATGGTAAACGGTTAAACGTAATGATTGAAAAAACAAACTTACTTTTCGCAATCAGCATTTATCTCGAGGGGAATTGCAAATGAAGAAATTTCGCACTTTTCTTTCAATACCTCACCTCTCTCTTCATCCAAATCAAATACCTTATAAAGGCTTTCTTTGTAATACGTACAAATTAACTTTCGGTTTTCTGGAAAGGTTGCTGTGTGAAACAGATGCTTCAAGCCCATACAACAGATTTCAGTTGGTGGTCTAATTTCAGGAGCCGCTAGAAAACTGAGACATGGCTCGAAATTAAATTCGACTGTACGGCCATCGAAATCATCTATTGATTTTGATTGACAAACCATTATCATCAGTATGAACATCATTGACAAGATA
This sequence comes from Sedum album, assembly GCA_006409495.1. NCBI lineage: Eukaryota > Viridiplantae > Streptophyta > Magnoliopsida > Saxifragales > Crassulaceae > Sedum > Sedum album. Next base: position 26,763 of record QZGG01002617.1, read on the forward strand.
CTTACTGTGCGCATTTCTGGTGTAGCCATGTATCCTTTAGTTATTATGATAGTTAGATGTCTTAGGTTTAATCTGTTGAAAATGTGGAAGTATCACATTTTATATGAGATTTGGTATGAAGAAAAATATTGCACATGGAAGTTGTGTTTTACATTTTTCAGATTTTTAAAAATACTGATTAGATTTTATTATAAATTTCTCATTTAAATGTACTTAGCGGAAACCCTTGTTTGTGTAAGTTTTTCAGTAAATGAAAATTCTTCTTGTTTTGGGTAAGAAATTGTTTACAACATTTGTAGTGATTGAGGGTGAGATTAAAATGGATTACAAAGAAGATGAAGTCTTGGGAGTTGATGAGTTTAATATGAAAATGAAATTTGATGAAAAAAGAATGAAAAAGTCACAAACATTAAAAATATTACAAAATTAACTTTCATTCACATCACTTTAAATGCAAAACAACACTTAACAACAAAATACAATCAACATTAAGTGTGCAATTAATGCTATAAAGTTATTTCTAACTAGGACCAAACTACCCTTAGTTAGATAATAAATATTTAGTTAGTCCATCCACGTGTCACTCTCTCCTTTTATCACGCTTTATAATCCAATGGTGGATAGGGGGATCCATGGGTCCATGAAAATGGAAGGATACATATGATACTTTCCCTCAATATATATGTGGCTACTTATCTTGCCCGCAAATCTCAGAGGCTACAGATGCCATTTGTTCTGGTCGGATACCCGCATAGCATAAATTGTCCAATGCAAAACAGTATCTCCCTGCATATGGAGTGAACCACCCGCATTGAGCTTCATAATTGTCTAACATTTTGAAGTAGCAATCATCAATATTACCAACATGTTTATATATATGCAAAAATGTTAAAGTTTGTTCAGGTCCAACTAATTTATCAAGTATCTTCTTCATAATTCGATCAAAACGTTCTCTTCTGAATATTTCTTTTAACAATTTCTTTTTAGCTGTTTCCATTTCAGGAGATCCTTTGGGTGCAGCAAGATACTGAAAAAGAATAATAATAACAATAATAATAATAATAATAAACGCATTAATACAACAGTTTATAGTCAATGACATAGTACATATATTGTTACAATACCTGAAGACGTCGCATACAAAGGGTGCAATCACTTTCAGCTGCTGCAAGCCCCTCCCCGAGAGAATCTATAACTTTTATAATCCCCCGCCAGGCATGTGAGGGCCGATTTCCCATCCTTGCACTCAAAAGGTCCCCTCGCTGGAAGTATCGTGCTTTGAGGGTTTTGCTGAGTAAGAGTTCTGGTTGAGTAAGAATGCGCTAGGCTTGTTTCATTAACGGAGCATTGTTGAAGTTGACCAGATTTCTGAAACCCAGGCCCCCAAGCTGTTTTTCCTTTTGCATTGTTGTTTTTGCTACCCAGTGAACCGGCGATTGACTGTCATTCGAGGACCACCAGAATTTAGAGAAGCTCTTTTGTATTCGGTCGCAAGTTGTTAGGGGAAGTTTATAACACTGCATGGCAAACACTGGGATAGCCTGCCCTACTGATTTAATTAAGATCTCTTTGCCTGCCCGAGATAAAAGCTTTGCACTCCAATCCTTCATTCTATTATCAACCCGATCTTCTAATGCTCCAAAGGTTTCAGTTTTGTTTTGCCCCACCACCATTGGCAATCCTAAGTATTTCGAATGTCTATCAACGCTTGACACCCCCATAATCCGACAAGCCTCTTCTCTGACCAAAAACACTAACATTCGGACTACAAACCAACTCAAATTTTGCACAGTTCACCATCTGCCCAGACAAAACTTCGTATTGATCAATAACTTCCTTCACAGCTTTAATTTCTTCAAGATCAGCTCTGAGAAATATAAGGCTATCATCGGCAAATAAGAGATGCGTAACAATAGGGGCAACTCGAGAAATCCTGATTCCCTAAATCCTGCCGTGCTCAACCATTGAGTTCAGTGACATGGAGAGCCATTCAGATGCGATAATAAAGAGATATGGCGATATTGGACACCCTTGTCGAATACCTATACCTGGGGTTAAGAAATTGATCAGTGTTAGAAATGTCTATTTTAAGCCCCTACTTTCATGCTTATTTCCTATGATTATAACGTAAAATATATTACTTTTGATAATTTGATTGATGTTTCAAGTCAAAAGCACGGTTTACACTTTACGAAGGAGCACAAATGGAAATATGAGGAAAAGCACGTGAATTCGGCCTAAATCAGACATAATTGGAAGCATTTCTGCAATTCTTAGACCGAGTGCACTAAAGTACCTTACTCGAGCAAAAGCAAGCAAAGACTCATGTTACTCGACCGAGTAAATACACTGCTCGAGCAAGTTGTCACGTGACCAAGACCCTTCGTGTGGATTATCTCCATTAACTCGAGTGATTTAATACAAGAAGATAAGGAAGACCTTTCATTCCACTCGAGGATTAAATGCATGAAGATAAGCTTAACTCTACATTTACTCGGCCATTTATGACGGGAGTTAAGGCAAGACTTCTCATTTCACTCGAGCCCTTTGATTGATCTTCAATATATAAACATCACAAGAGGTTTGAAGAAGGTTGGCTGCTGCTGCCCGAGCTACCTAAGGGGGCTGAATAAAGTGATTGAGTCTAGTCGAGTAAACCAAGTGAAGAAGAAGGAGCCGAGAGAGCTCAGAAGATAGTTTGAATTATACAACCAGATTTTGTACTCGAGATAACGAGGAGAATAGCAGCAGCTTTGGAGCTCGACCGTGGATCATCAATCACTGAGAATTTCTAAACTTTACTCTTGTCTTATTTACAATCGTTTTACTTTACAATTGTTTGAATATGTTTGCATTATCACTCGAGATGAGTGAGTAGTTTCCTTATGATGGGGATTTGATGAATCTCTAATGCTTATGAATAACTAGAACATGATTATTTAATTTATATGAATCAATTCTTGTATGACTATTATGTGTGTTGAATCATACCCGAGCTTTATCTTCATAAATTAGGTGTCCTGACAAAACATCTAGAAGACTAGGTCGGAGTAGTATTTTCTAGGGAAGGACCGAGAGGTGAACTTAGATTATTTAGGAATCAATACAACCATTAGATCGAGTATATTAGCAAAGCGAGAGCAGCGAGTATATTTGGTGCATGAATGTATTAATAAGCGTATTTGGACAGATTAGTGAAAACACCGAGAGGAATGAAGCTAGTCGAGTAGATGTTTACGTGCGAATCCAACATTCGAGAGTGAGGATTCGTATGCTAATGCTACTCAGTCTAAATTCTATATATAAATCCAACATTCGAGAGTGAGGATTTATATTATCATATAACTATACGTTCTAGATTAAATTGTCATCAAGAAGGAAATTCATAACTATAATATAAATCCAACATTCGAGAGTGAGGATTTATATATCTTGTTTGAGTGAAACCATAAGTATTAGTGGAGGATTCTCATCCTTGTCATAGTTTTTAATATTTGATAACAAACCTTTTCTTGAAACACTGCCTTTTAAATATTGCCTTTTAAATATTGCCTTTTTAATATTGCCCTTAGAATAAACAAGACACTTAAGAACTAAATTTAAAGCTAGTAATTGAAACTAAAGAATTAAAAAGCTAGTAATCGAGTTTGAAATATAACTTGACTCCACTGTTCCCTTGGGTTCGACACTAGGTCACCCCTAGTTCTATAAATTCTTTTGAGTTGCGTGTGGAATATTTATTCACATATACTGCACACGTCAAAATGGCGCCGTTGCCGGGGAACGGTGTTTAGTTTTTAGTTTTTAAATCTTTCACTAGTTTAATTTTTAGTTCTAGATTTCGAGTCACTCGAAATCGTAAATAAAATATAAAAAAAAAAAAAATAATAGTAATAATAAAAACTTTCATTTGCTTATCTTTTCTAGCTATTACTAAAATTCATCTTTTTGTAGGTGAATGCAATCAAACTCTAAAGCGAAGAAAAAGGTGCAAGTGGACGTCACAAATTCAAGTTCTAGCTCTTCGAGATCTTCTAGACCTTTAACTTCAACTTCGTGGAACTTCCCTTGGACAATACCGAAGAAACCGAGAACAAATCAACTTACTCGACCAAATATGGAAAATCAAACCCGACCGCAAGGAGCAGCTCGAGCAGGAGCTGAGGTCGAGCAACCAGCCGAGTATTACATAACTCCAACCATTGGAAGTTATGATTCTCCAATTCACATTCCACATGAAGAAGGATACGATTTTGAACTTCGAGGAGGACTCATCCAAATGATCAAGAGTGAATCATTCGACGGATACGGTAACCCTCACGTTCATCTTAATAATTTTACTGAATTATGCCGTACGTATAAATTTGCAGGAGTACCTAGAGAAATAGTTTACATGAAGCTATTTCCATTTTCTTTAACCGATGGAGCGAAAGATTGGCTTCAAGGACACGAGCCAAACACATTCAAGACATGGGACGCCTTAGCCCAAGCTTTCGTAAACCAATATTTTCCCCCTGCAAAGGTAAAACGTATTAGGGATAGAATTAACAAATTTGTGCAAGGCAACAATGAATCTTTTTATGAAGCGTACGAACGATTCAAAGGACTTCAACGCGAATGTCCTCATCATGGATATAACAAATGGGAATTGTTGTCGATGTTCTACGATGGAATGGACGAGAATAGCCGATTACGCATGGATCAAGGAAGCGGAGGAAGCATCATGGGACTACCCGCGAGCGAAGGATTCAAGGTTATAGAGAAACTCGCATGGAACAGCCACCAATGGGGTGGAGATCGAAACCATCTAAAGAAGGAGGAACTTGAGCCGAGTACGAATTCAGTCACGAAAGCCGACTTTAATAACCTTTCAAAAACCGTTAACTCTTTAGTGCAAACCCTTTCTAACCTTAACTTAGATAAGAAGAAAACACAATCGAACGTCTACGAGGTTAGCGAGCACACTGAAGAAGGTTACGGACCTAAAGGAGGAGAAGACGTTAGCTACATAGCTCGAGGACAAGGATCCTACGTACCCCCTCAACAAAGGCAGACTAGGTTCTACTCAGATTCGAAACTACCATACCCTACTCAAGGGTACAACAACCAAAACCCAGGTAAGTCTCAATACTTTTTACGAGATCAAGCTAGAGGATACTACCCGAGTAACCAAGGCTCGAGTCAGAACTATGGCCCGAGCACAACACAAAGGAAGGAAGACAAAAAATCCGAGGAACCTACCTTAGCGCAACTAATGACTCAAATGATAGCTACTCAAGCGCAACAGAGCAAAGACATTCAGAATATCTTTGCGGAACTCCAACAAGATAAAGCCGAACGGAAGATGCTTGAGACACAGTTTGCGCAACTCGCTTCAACGCATTCAAGGAATCCCGGAAAACTTCCTTCTCAACCCGAAATAAACTCAGCCGACTTAAGCGCTATCACTTTGAAGAGTGGTAAGGAGCTTGAAGGACCAAGACCAAAGAAAGCACAAACAAATTCAGCCGAGCAAGATGAACCGAGTAACACTCAGCAGCCCGAGCAGGAAGAGGAAGCCACGGACAAGGAAAGTGAGCCGCCTTACGTAGCACCACCACCTTACGTTCCACCACTTCCATTCCCAAACAGACAAAAGAAGGTAAAAGAAACAGCCGCATTCAAGAAGTTTGCTGAAATTCTCGGAAAGCTTAGCATCACTCTACCATTTTCAGAGGTAATTTCTCAAATGCCCACCTATGCTAAATTCTTAAAAGATATTATAACTCATCGTCGTGAATTATGTGATGTAGACCATATTGCCTTAGGACCTAATTCTAGTGCCGTAATACAACGTAAGATGCCTAAGAAACAAAAAGATTATGGTTCATTCACTATACCGATCGTCGTAGGAGATATAGATATTGATGATGCCTTATGTGATCTAGGAGCAGGAGTTTCCATAATGCCATTTATCTTATATGAAAAATTAGGAATAGGAGAACTTTCTAGCACCACTTTAATTCTTAGACTAGCTGATAGGTCTAAACGAGTACCAATTGGTGTGTTAGAAGATATGCCTGTTAAAATTGGAGAATTCTATGTTCCTGTGGATTTTTATGTGTTAGAAATGGATGATAACCCTTATGCCGAAATTCCTGTTATTATGGGAAGACCATTTTTAAACACAGTCAAGGCATTGATAAATTGTGGCGATGGTTCAATCGAGTTGGACCTAGGTGAGGACAAGGTAAAATTTTATCTCTCAAAAATGATGAAAGCACCTACTTGTTCTTTGGATTGTGATTTGTTTGATGCTAATGTTTCAAATAGTGATATAGTTGATATTTCCGCGCTAACATTTCTTGAAAGTGAAGGAAAGAAGATGAAAATATGTCGAATCTCATGGATGAAACCGAGTACTCGACCGAGTCATTTTCGGTCGAGCAGAATTTGACCGAGCAAGAATTGACCGAGCAGGAACTTACAATCATAAGCAACTCGAGCAAAGGTAATGAATTTGGTCAGGAATTGAAACCTCTTCCACCAAATCTAAGGTACGAATTTTTAGTTTCAGAAAAATTTTCGCCAGTAATCATAAGTGCTTTGCTAAATCAAAATGAAACTATGAAACTCATGCATGTTTTACGTACACATAAAGATGCTATAGGACACTCTATAGATGATTTAAAAGGAATTAGTCCCGACGTATGCATGCATAGGATTCGTTTATGCGATGACGCAAAACCATCTAGGGAGTTTCTTAGGAGACTAAATCCCAAATTAGGTGAAGTTGTTCTGAAAGAAATAACAAAACTTAGAGATGCAGGAATCATATACTCGATCCCCGATTCAGATTGGGTTAGCCCAATCCACGTCGTTCCAAAGAAAGGAGGATTAACCGTAGTTAAAAATGAAAATGATGAATTAATCCCACTAGAACCGTAACCGGATATAGGATGTGTGTCGATTATAGAAAACTTAATAAAGCAACTAAAAAAGACCATTTCCCTATTCCATTCGTGGATCAAATGTTAGAGACTTTCCGGGCACGAGTACTTTTGTTTCCTCGACGGGTATAGTGGATTTTTCCAAATACCTATCCACCCCGAGGATCAAGAGAAGACCACGTTCACATGTCCATATGGAACGTTCGCGTATAGAAGAATGCCTTTGGGTTATGCAACGCTCCGGGAACTTTTCAACGGTGTATGATGTCCATTTTCTCCGAGTACCTCGAGAAGACTATGGAAGTTTTTATGGATGATTTTTCAGTTTACGGGGACTCGTTTGACGATTGTTTATCGAATCTATCCAAAGTTCTAGCTCGATGCATTGAGATGGACCTAGTTCTAAACTGGGAGAAATGTCATTTTATGGTTCAAGAAGGAATAGTGCTCGGACACTTAGTTTCAAAACGAGGAATAGAAGTCGACAAAGCCAAGATCGAGGTGATCGAGAAGCTCCCACCGCCTAAGGATGTACGAGGTATTAGAAGCTTTCTCGGACACGCCGGATTCTACAGAAGATTTATCAAAGACTTCTCGAAGATAGCAAAACCACTCACAAACCTTCTCGCTAACGATGTTAAGTTCGTGTTCGATGATAAATGTCATGAAGCGTTCGAGACGTTAAAGAAGTTACTCACAACCGCCCCGATCGTTCGAGCACCAAATTGGGATTTACCGTTCGAACTAATGTGCGATGCAAGCGACGGAGCGATTGGAGCATGCCTCGGACAGAGAGTTGATAAACGTCTTCATGTCATTCAATACACGAGCAAGGCACTCGATGCAACACAAGAAAACTACACCACAACCGAGAAGGAGATGTTAGCGGTAGTTCACGCATTCGAAAAATTCAGACCATACCTCGTTGGATCAAAGACCATTGTTTACTCGGATCACGCAGCACTCAAATACTTGATGAACAAAAAGGACGCAAAACCAAGACTTATTAGATGGATCCTTTTATTGCAAGAGTTCGACATAGAGATTAGAGACAAGAAAGGAGTCGAGAACGTAGTAGCCGACCATTTATCTAGACTCGAGACTACATAGAGATAAAGGAAGTGAGAAGACCCTATCAAGGA
>QZGG01002618.1:0-34844 GCA_006409495.1 Sedum album
GGGACACTCAAAATGAGACGGAGGGAGTATCATAGTGCAAGATAATAACATTTTCACATTCCCTCATTTCACAAACAACCCCTTTATATATTACACAAACAGCTAAAAACAAAAAAACTAACCGGTTTGGAAACAGTGATAGTAAGGTAACATAAAACTAGCAACTTTATCAAACAAAACAAGTCCACATTCCAGTTCATCCATCTAAGACCACATATAGTGCATTTTGGTACCACTTATCAACATAAGAGAACACTTCCATTTGTCTCGCCTCTGCAACATTTAGTAAGGCCTTTGTAGTACTATTGAGTTGCTTCTCGAACGCAGAAAGTAATGATCTATCAAGCTCCCATTTAAAGAAAAAATCGTAGGTAAATTTGGAAAACAATACATTTCCGTTTGCTACCGCAGCTTTCACTTCTCCTACAGACATTATTAGTTCCCCAAAACTGAATAAAATTATTCCAAAGTTCTGAGAATATACCTACTCAAGAACGAAATATAAGGTTAACCTTCTTACACTATGTTAAGTTCTTTCTTATACAAATATCTTCCTGCCATGTGCAATTTCCGCAATGACTAGTTCTACCACTCTATATAAAAAATGTCAGGTTGTGAAGCATGTGAGTGATTCAGCCATCCGGAATCTAATCACACCAATTATTCAAAGTGCTAGTTTTAAAAAAAGTTGTACCTTCAGCACATTGTTTGTCCAATATTGGCTGGTTTCAACATAAAAAAAGACTCAGCTTCAAAAGAATATATTTATAAACTCTCAGTTGAATCAAATAAAGCTGCATCTGTTGAAGCTGTCGCGGGTCGCCACCAGCATTACGAATATTTTAATAATTAACAATAACATACTTTTAGAAAGAAAGTTGACAGTGAGTCACTACGTTGAACTGATAGACTGAAGTGTAAGTCAGATTCAATACCTGCTGGCGCTCAGGCCAAGTGGAGCTCTCTGCTTTATAGCTTTCTACTGCTCTTGGAATTGTTGAGTAATCGTTTCTATTAATGAAGCCTCTATTAAATTCAACAAGCTGCATTTTATATTAAAATGAATAAATAATTCAATATTATCACATACAATTAAGTCGAGCAGAACAACGATTGTTGGTAAAATCGGCAAACCTGATGTTCGTTTTCCGAACGGATTAGGGTTCGTGGTGGTACAAGGTAGTGCTGGACGATCCTGCCTCAATTGATTCACCGCTTATGCAGTCCATGGAAAAACTATAGAACCCTACGAGCCAGGTTGACCGCTGCCGCCGGACTGAACAGACGACGCTGGCGAAATACAAATCAATTTGGCGCTCAGCTGAATTAGGTCAATTGGAATAGGGGTTCGATACGTAATTTTTGAAACAACTGGGTTCCGTTTGTAATTAACTTATAGTCTCTAACAAACTTAACAGAATTAGGCGGGCACTTTTCTCATTTCAATTAGTACACAAATTTTGATCTACAATTTTCATGTGCAATCTCCGATCAACTCCCGGCGATCTCCGGCGACAACTTTTTTACAACAAGGTTTGATATCTAATAAAAATTGATTTTAAAAAACTAATCCAAAATTCCAAGAATATACTTACCGAAGAAAAGAATATAAAGTTAACCCTCTTGTGCAACGTTAGGTTAATTCTTATACTACAACAAGTTGAAGAGATAAACCGGAGTGATGAATGTGAGTCAGATTCAATACATATCGGCATTGGGCTGAGTGGAGCTCTGCCTTTAACTTCTTCTTTTTTTTATTGAAAACTCCACTGCTTTAATACTCAAGAATATTGGACAACATGTGAGTTATGATATTATGGTCGGAGCTGGTGGTGGTAAATTGTTTAGTGATGGGGGTAGGGCTGCAAATGAGTCGAGTCGAGTCGAGTATTGGGTTGTTCAAGCTCGTCTCGTTTAATTTTGACGAGTTCGAGTTCGAGCCGAGTTTTTATCGAGTATTAAAAATCGTGTTCATACTCGTCTCGTTTAATTTTGACGAGTTCGAGCCGAGTTCGAGTTCTTATCGAGTATTTCAAAAAATAATATTTATAATACAAATACATAAATTTGAGTATTAAATGAATTCTAAACAATTATAAATATTTTTAAACAAATTAATTATATAAATATAAAACAATTAAAACAAACTATCATTATATGTATTATAAATATCATATTCATATTCGAGTTATAAATGAGTATTTATCGAGTATTTGTCGAGTTTTTATCGAGTATCTTATCGAGCATCTATTCGAGTTGTTCACGAACATAAACGAGTCGAGTATGACCGTGTTCATGTTCGTCTCATTTATTAAACGAGTATCATAATTGTGTTCATACTCGACTCGTTTATTATCGAGCGAACATTGACCGAGTATTGACCGAGTATGTTAACAAGTAATTATCGAGTGTATCGACTCGCTTGCAGCCTTAGATGGGGGGACGCAAGTGAGTCCTGGCTCGATTGATTCAAACTTATTATTATAACTTCTGAGGCATGGTTCTGCAGTATATATGAATGGCTTTTCTGTTTGTGATGACAATAAGTGCTAATACCTGAAAGAATTGATAACTTCATTTCCATGCAAAAGCCAAAGTATCATATCAATTCTCAGTTAACATTTTAACAGTTACTGCTACACTACACTCCATTTTACCATCTTTAGCAAATAACACATGATCTTCAACTATGACTGTTTCCTGATTTTCCATCTCTATTTAAATTGTAATTCAAATTCTACAAGCATGAAAAGGTTATGAAACAATATGAATGGGAGCTGATTGCTAGATAATATCATGTCATTCCGCTAACTGGAGTTTCCATTGCAAGTATCCTGTTCCTATATGTGGATCTTTAAGTTCACGGCCAGGTTGGTGTGTTCTCGAAAAAGCTTATCTGCAGGGAAACACAAAAAGGTTAAACGGCAGAAGGTGTAGATAATATATGATTATTGGTAAAATCTCTACAAAATGTCAAAAGCTATTCTGTATAGTAGGCAACTAATCAATGAAGCAGTAAACTCTAACTGAAGTGTGAACGCAAGGAACCAATCATGCCTACCTGTTTCTAAATGTACCCACAGGTGACATATTTATCTTCAGCCTTTGGGCACCAAAAATGACAACTGTAGCATCTGGTTTAGAGTAGAGAACTGATGCCTGCAATATTTAACATCGTATCTTCAGACTTTCATTTAAGGAAATATTTCTCAAATTTTAGCACAGAGACCACAACATAGAAGACTCGCTAAATATTCAGTTAATTACATGAAAGGAAAGCACTGGCTAGAAATATGGCATCAAACCATCTGTGATAGAAATCAAATTGGTTATCCCCCGGCCCCTCCTAATACATCAGTTATAATCAACTTCCCAAAACACTCAGATTTTTAAAATTGATGTAGTTAGAAATTTATGATAGACTATAAAAGTGATAAGTAACTGAAATGTCAATCTATAATTGTAACCAATTCACAAAATTTATGATAGACTATAACCTGTACTTTGTAGCTAGACATCTTCCCAATCAAGAGTACTATTGAAGAAACAAAGTACATTCCCATAATGTCTGAGAGACAGAGTACAACATTACTCGAAGAACCACTTCCTACTCTGGACACTACAGAGAAAAACTTCACACAAAAAAGGAGATTTAGTTACAGAAAATCACATAACCATGAAATAATGTCAACACATGTTTGAAACAGGCAAATGCATAGGGATGCAAAATTAAATACCAAACACACGAAAAATTACCTTCATCAGGTTTGTTAAGAATCCCCTCACAGAGATGAACCAAAATTCCAATGATTAGCAAGGAAACAATCTGCTGCACAAAATTGACAAATGAGTGTTTTAGAAGCATTATCTGTGCACAATTTATGATCATGTAAAATGTAGCTCACTTGTGATAACACCACCACATCAATGCCAATATCAAAGAGATGAAGAAAGATGCTGATTGTCCTCATCACCAGATTAACAGAACCATCCTGTTAATATCAAAGCATAATGGGCACAATGCACCACCAAGAAAAGATTGTAAGTAGAAGAGAACAAACAACCTATAGAATTAATGGATGTCAGGTCATAAAGAACCAATGTGATGGGCAGGTCTGGAGTAATGGATGTCTGTACTCTGTAGAACAGTTCATCATACCTTAAGCATCTTGTAAGCACAATAGGCAGAACATACATAACCCAGCAAGTTTTGCATGTGCCCCTTCCAAGTTCAAGAATAAGCAGCTGCTTTCTGGAAAAAACTACATTAGAAAGAAAATAAAAAACTACTCAGATTGAGCTCTATCATACTCGAGTTGAGACGAAATAATATTCTTTTTCTTAACAATTGTTGTCTCAATTGATTGCATGACAGTCACATGGATCACCCCTATACTGCTTACCAACTGCACCATTGTGAAGAAACATGGATTCCATATAGAATTATGTACTAGAGTTCGGAAACATGCCGTGACAGTAAGAAAAACACTCAGTCACTTCTTCGAACAAGTGGCATCCATAATTCATAATTAAAACATAAACAAACAAAAATATTCTCTTTTGATTGAGACAAAACCTTTTTCTCAGGTGATGGCAATGGAAAATGGGTTTACAGTATCAAACAAAACAAGTCCAGTTTACAGTTCATCAATCTTTCCATGCAGACAAAAACAGCAAATTCAGTTAAATGGAAAAAAATAAAAATAAAAAAATGACCAAGGGAAAAGACTTACTGTTTCGAAGATGAGGAGCTCCCTGTTCCAAACCAAATAAGACATCTCCTTCTCTCTTGACAGCCTTTTTCGGTAACTTCCACTCCGGGGTGGAGCAAGAAGTCCATCGTGATGGACCTTCTTCTCTACCTCTAGGAGATCTTGCTTTTCTTTCAAGCCTTTCAAATCTATTTCCTTTTCCTGTTTCCTTTCCTTCTTTAGGGTATTCCCTAAAACTTTGCCTCTAGCTTTGAGCTAGTTTTTCGGTCAAGCATTTGTGCTTGTTCTTCTGAGGAGTGTCGTGGCCGTGGTCTCCTGGGGTTCAGCCGCTGCAAGTTTGGGGGCACGTGTAGATGTTCCAGGGCTTGGTTTTCCATCCAAGCCTCTGTGCTGATCCGATCTGGTGGTGGTCGCGGCTCGGGTGGGGTTTACGACAAGAGGGCGGACGGGGTTTGGGATCGGCCGGATCGACGGGAGTCTGGGTGTCTGGCGGCAGATCTGACGGGCTGGCTCGGCCTAGGCTGGATGCGGCTCGATCTGACGGGACCGGGGTGGACGCGGATGGTGGATGCGACTCGGGCTGGATGCGGCTGGTTCTGACGGGGTTGGGGTGGCTCGGACTGGGCTGGGATGCGGGTGGCTTGGGCTTGATTCGGTTGGATCTGACGGGGTTGGGGTGGCTCGGACGGAGCTGGGATGCCGGTGGCTCGGGCTGGATGCTGTGTGATCTGGCGGGTGGCTACTTGGTGGGTGGTGGCGGACGCTCGGCGCGGCTGTTGGAGCGGGGTTGGCTGCGTGGTGGGTAACGGCAGACGTGGTGGGTGGCGGCTGTCGCTAGGGTTCCTCGCGTGGGGTTTGTCGGTTGGGCTTGTTTGCTTGTGGGCCTGCTGACCCAGACTCTGGTTTTTTGTCCTTACTGCTCTCCTGGTCCTGGATGCCCTCTCGGTTCTCTGCTGGTTTGCGTTGGAGTTTTTCTCGAGTCCGGACGATGTGTGGACTTTGGTGAGTTCGCTGGGATGACGCCGATCATGGCCTGCTCTACAAATTATATTTACAAGACTTCCTCGATGTTGTGTTGGCTTACATTTGTCCCTTTGATTATGTTTCTTTCGCGTGTCTTGTAATATCTTTTTATATGAAATATCCTCACCTTGAATCAAAAAAAAGATGATGAGGAGCTGCAAAAGAGCGAAAAAAGACGACGCTGAAGCCTGGGATTAAGATCCTGTACAGCTTACAGCATAATACAGCCAACTTCGAAATGCTGTAGTTTTGTTTTTTTAGTTTCTTCACCCCATGTCACGTGACGTCTTCAATTGAAACCCTACAAACACAAATGTGTTCTCTCTTCCGACGGTTTCCACTCCCAATTTCCCACTCCGACATGGCGCGCGTTTGTATTTTCAATCAACTTTCTTTCGGCGCCACACAATCAATAATCAATTTCTGGGTTTCGAAGCATTCGATTTTTGTGTTCACACTAAACTCACTGAAATATGTCGTTGGATGTTGAAATCAAGTGCGTTCTTTATTCTTATTCTTTTTCTTATTGGTATCATAATAGCTTTCGTTGATTAGTATTTCAATTACAAATTTTAATTTTAGTTTATTTATACTCCGTCATTTCTCGTCCATGTGTGAATTATGATTTTATCAGTGACAGTGTTTACTCTAAAATTGATAGGAATGAAACTGATTTTGTACCTAAACTTGGAATGAAGTTTGATTCTGTTGAAGAAGGTTATCAATTTTTGGAAAACTTTGCAGTACGAACTGGTTTTAGTTTCCGGAAGCATTATAGCCATAAAAGCGCAAAAGATGGAATGTTATCTAATGTGTTCTATGTTTGCAGTAAGGAGAATTGATTTTGGTTTGTTTGGAGATGTTGTTTCTTTTGATACGACGTATTGTACAAATAAAGAGACTCGGCCATTTGGAGTTTTTGTTGGACTGAATCATCATAGGTCAACTGTTATTTTTGGAGCTGCCATAATGTATGATGAAACAGCTGCATCTTTCGAGTGGTTATTTCAGTCGTTCCTGAATTGTCACAATAACAAGCATCCTAAAACAATTTTTACGGATCAAGATTCAGCAATGGCAAAGGCAATCCGTACTGTGTTTCGAAATACATATCATGGCCTTTGCACGTTTCACATCATGCTTAATGGCATTAGACATTTGGGAAATTTGATGAAGAACGACTCTTCTTTCTTAACTCATTTCAATGTATGACTATAATACAAAAAAGGAATTTGAAAGGGCTTGGAGTGAAATGCTACACGAGTATTACGTGCAAGGTAACGAATGGTTATTGTTCGTTTACACTTTAAAAGAAAAATGGGCTAGTTGCTACATGAAGAATGTGTATTCTGTAGGCATTCATAGCACGCAACTCAGTGAGAGTTGTAATGCAGAATTGAAAAGGCTTATGAAAAGTAAATATGTCCATATTCAGATTTTTTTAAAGCCTTTGATGAGGTTGTTCGAGCCAAATGCTATACAAATTTGAAGCTCGAGTATGAATCGAGGGAAAAACAACCAATGGTGAATAATCAGTTTTGTCCATATTCGCGGCAGCTTTGCAATATGTTTACTCCAGAAATTTTCCGATTATTTCAGATTGAAGTATGTCGTGCTTCAGCTTATGTAATGAAAAACCTTGATGGTCTAACCAACCAGTATGTTCTACAGAGCATCATTGATGAAGATAAAGCTTTTGTCACATTTAACCGCGATATGGAAGATATAGTTTGCACTTGTAAGAAATTTCAGAGTTGGGGCTTTCTCTGTGGACATGTTATTAAAGTTTTGAACTTCTGTTCGGTCCTTAAAATTCCTAGCAGCTATATTCTTTTACGGTGGACAAGGGGAATAGTTTCTCAACAAGTAGAAAATGATAACGGACTCGGTATTCAAGAAGATGTTCATATGGTAGTTTCTGAAAGATATAGACATTTTTGTCCAAAATTTCTTCGATTAGTTGATTATGCAGCTCAAAGCAAGGAGGGGTACGAGTTCCTGTTGAGCCAAGTCAACCCACTGATGAAAGTTGTTGAACTTAAAAACACACTAAAGGTTTCAAATTCATCCCTTTCGGATTCAACCCCATTAACAAGTTATCAAGGACGAGAGGTGAAAGGCTTAGCTAAAAAGATGAGACTTCCTATAGGAGACAAGCGACTTAAATCATGGGTTGAATTACAAGGAAAAAAGTAAAAAAACACAATGAAGCGCAAGCAACCAGAAAATGAAGTAAGATTTGTATTGTGTCTTGTTGGGTTAACTTTCAGGATGTTATATATTCAAGTAAAATAATAATGATTTACGATGTTGGCAGGTTTGGGAAACGTCATCAAAATTGGAAAGGTTGAGTTGCGGCAATTCAGAAGATGACATGGTCAATCTTTCTGAAGCCTGAACGTTGACGATAATATAGCTACCTGCACAAAACTTTTATGAGGATGATCAAATTTCAAAAACTTAAGTTGTTTGCCAAGTTCAAAAACTTTTCATTTTATATTTATGAAAAAACTCTGCAAGAGTTCACCTGTAAAGTAACTCTATCATTTTGTAGTTATGAAAAAATCCGCAAGAGTTCAGCTGTAAAATAACTCTATCTTTTTGTAGTTATGAAAAAAATCCGCAAAAGTTCAGCTGTAAAATAACTTTATCATTTTGTAGTTATGAAAAAAATCCGCAAAAGTTCAGCTGTAAAATAACTTTATCATTTTGTAGTTATGAAAAAAATCCGCAAGAGTTCAACTGTAAAATAACTCTTGATAGGTATAAACATTAGAAACTGTAAAACTGAATAATTTGTATACACTGAAACACAAACCTGTACTTGTAATTGAAGACGAAGCAAATTACATATTATCGCAAAACAATAAGATAAATTGATAAAGTTACAATAGCAAAAAGGGATTCTAGCATGAACATGTGATGTATTGCAATGTTGTGTTCAACTTCAATATATAAACTTGTGTTGTGCTCCTAAATTGTCTGAGCTTGTTTGTTTCTAAACATTTATCTTCATCAAAACATCCTTCATGAACTTGTCATGTTTGTACACACTTTTTGGCTTATGCATCATCGTGCCCCTGGAAAATAATGAAAACAAATGGTTAATTATATAACTAATCAGTAATAGTTTAATGACAAACCAGATCACACTAAGATAGATGTCATCTCCTCTTTCAACCATGTTTAATCAATTTCAGTAAAAGACAAGCTAATTCCTAAACTATAATCGCTCATCTACAAAATATTCAACATGTTTCGATAAAACTCAACAAAACATAGCCTTTAGCATTAACTTACCTGTGAAATTGAAATTACCTCCACCAACTCTATTCGATTATCTCAGCATTCATAGATAGGTTTCATGGATCGATCCGATCCAAAGATAACAAAAACTTACTAGCGACGGACAAAAGGTACATGACTATTCAGATCCATGCGGTATAATCATCCGTGGGTGATAGAGATCGGGAAGAGAATTTAGCAGCAACTTATTGAGATCGAGAAAGAGAACTCATAAACAGCCGACGGGGATCGAGATGAGAAGATGTGTATCACTCTACGTCACGTGACATGGGGTGACGAAATTAAAAAAACCAAAACTACAGCGTTTCGGAGTTGGTTGTATTATGCTGTAAGCTATACGGGATCTTAATTCTGAAGCCTGAAGATGATCTGAACAAGCGCATGCTTCTCTTCATACTCTTTGTAAAGCCTCAAAGACTTTTTAGCCGCATGCATCCCCACGACGGCGACGCCATTCCTCGAGATCAGATTCGGTCGAAACGCAGACGACTTGATTGACGCTATGAGTAGTTGCTTACGAAACATTTAGTTATTTACCTTGGAGTCTTTGAAGTTTAACGATTACCAGATTTGTTTCCCTCCTTGCATTGATCACGGTCCTGCACATGATGTCAGTTGTCGAGATATGCCTTTCACCTTGGTTGACCAGTGCTCTAGAAGTGGACAGTCTTCTATATGAATATCTCTATGCAGCTTGATAGTTGATAATGATTCCAGACGAGGGAATTTTTTGATGAGAAGAAGCTTAACAGAGTCTGGAATACAATCATCAAGGCTGGATGTTTCAGGAAAACCTTCAAGATACAACCTTATAAGAGATGTGAGTCTAGGCAAGTTCATTTTTGACACTGGCTCCATCTTACCACAATCACTTATAGAAAGATGTGTGATCATACTAGGGAATCCATCTTTCGGGGCGATAAGATTTGGACACTCATCTATAAATAATCTTCGAAGAGTGGTAATGTCATGAAAATTTTCTGGCAGAGACTCCAATGCTGGACAATCGGATACATCAAGCTCCGATAGAGAGCTGAAAAGTAATCCACTGCTGGTTGGGAAGTGTTGTATTAAAGAACAACTTTCAAGTTTTAGTCTTTGAAGAGACTCGAGAGCTTGAATGAAATCTGGTAGACATGCAAGATTGGTACAGCTTAAGAGTTCCAACACCTCAAGGCGTTTTCTGCAACCACTCAGAAATTGACTAGGAATGGTTATGAGTGAAGGGCAATCTTCAAAAATGAGACAATTGATGGTTGACGGAAGGACCACATCCATGAATGAATTTGGAATACGACAATTTGAAAGTCGCAACTTCTTGAGAAAATGCAGGTGGCAAATATGAGTATAAATGCTAGTGTGGATGTCACTGTTGGGTAGCCTCAGATCATCATACTGTATATCTTCATCATCATCCTTACTAGATATCTTAGGAACTGGTATATCAGGATCTAAGCCCTCGAGAACAGTAATCTTTCTGGTCCCAATAATGCATAATTCATCATTTAATTCTGGACAGTCTTGAAATTCTGCTTCCACTCGTAATAAGGCATCAACTTTTCCCAAATCAAGATTCTGCACATTTTTTAATCTTGGCACTGACATCAGATCTTCACACTCCTTGACTCTAAGCTTGAGCAAGTTCAAAAAATACTTTGGTATTACTTCTAACTTGGGACAATATGAGATGTTTAATGATTGAAGAGAATGTCCGTATGTTTTTAGGCTTGAGGCTGATCCTTTTTGTATAGTATTATGCATCTCCAATCCCACTAGATTATCGCAATGCTCAATTTTAAGCTCAGTCAGACTAGGGAAACAATACGGGATTTTCGTCAACTCTGGGCAGTTCTGAATTCGAAGCCCTTTAAGCGAGGCGAATCCTTCCCTATCACCTCCTAGAGAATACCATTTTTTTAGACTTTTCATGTCAAAGATACTCAAATACTCCAAAGCTGGGAAAGGATTACAGACATCACCAGAAAACTCCTTACCTAGGGACTCCAGAGAGTGCAACTCATAAATAGTAACAGCCTTGAGAAATGGCAAGTTGCCTATGGATGGCAAGCTGTCTAGTTTAGGACACTTTTTGATCTCTAATGAAGTTAAAGAAGGGAAGCAACCCGGAATCTCAGCCAACTCGGCACAACCTATAATGTTTAATGTTTGCAAGGCAGGGAAAGGATTATCACTATCCCCATACAATTCCACACCAACAGATACTAGGCTGTCTAATCTTTCAATGTGAAGATCCTTAAGATATCGCAAGTCTCCTAATGGTGGCAGAACCTCAAGGTTGTAACATGATACTCCCTCCGTCCCATTTTGTTTGTCCAAAAACACAATATACACGATAATTAAGGTAGAAAGAGAGTATGAAATGTGTGGTTGAGAATATATGATTAATAAATAAATGAGTAAAAAAATAGAATGTGTGGTGGAGAATGAAGGAAAGTGGACAAACTTAAGGGGACACCCAAAATGGAAAGTGGACAAACATTATGGGACAGAGGGAGTATAATGCTTAAAGATACAATGCCAGTGAACGAAGGACTCACTTTCACTATCCAATTCCATAACCTTTTACCGCCATATCTTTTTATGGTTAATCGTTTCAAGTTATTATGAGGCTGTATGGCATCAAGCACTCTTTCATCCAAGTGCTCGCGTCTTTCTTGAATCGTTTTCCATGTCAGAACCAACTCTTCAAGATACTCCATATTTTTAAAGCTTGCGGTCACCACATCGTTAACGTCATCAACATTATTCAATCCCGAAATCTTTAATCTCCCTTGCAAATTGGGCAAACTTCTAAAGTCTCTCATTTGCTTTGATTTGTTTTTACCCAAAACATAATTTGATAATATCCGAAGGTTTGTCAATCTTCCAATTCCATCTGGCATCTCCTTGAATTTAGGTTTCTCAATAATTAAATGCCGCAAATTTACCAGATCATATAAATTTGCAGGAAGCGTTTCAAGTCTCCGGCGCAACTTTAAAAACTGCAAATTGTATAGGCGGGAGATCCATTCCGGCAGATAATCAATATCTGTCCTGGCTAAATTCAAGTAGCTTAAGAGCTTCATATCAACGATTGAAGTAGGCAACGTAGAAATGGACGTATTTTCCAAAGAAAGGACCCGCAAAAATTTAAAGTTTGACAACAACTCATTGGTAGCCTTGTTGGTGAGAAGTGAGCGTGAATAAGAAACTTCGCCGAGGAAGAAAGTACGCAGACGACTGAGTTTACTTACTAATCTCAATTGTGAGGGAATTCTTAGATCTGGATATGTCAACCGACGTGACTCTATGTTTATATCGGTAAGATTCACCAACAAGTCTTTTGACACATACTCGGCTAGATCATGAACAAGATCATGCATCACAAAACCTGAGTCATCAATGCTACTTTTCTGAATGAATAAATTTGAGATCAAATGTTTTAAATATGTTCGACCCATGCGCTCGTAGTCATAACTGCCGTTACTGCTTTGAGGAGGCTTCTCTACAAAACCTTCCGCCACCCAAAATTACCATCTCGTCCATGTCATATATATGATCTTTTGGAAAAATTGATAAGTAGGCAAAACATTGCTTCACCGGCATCGATAGATGATAGTAACTTAACCAAAGTGAGGGAAGAATTTTGTTCGTTGAATCCCAAACTTTTGCTGTCAATACTATTTCCATTCTCTCATCTTCTTTTGAGAGAAGTACCTTCCAGCATTTTAAGTGCTAAAGGTGAGCCCTTACATTTTCCTACCAACTCCTTGCCAATTTTTTCCAAACTTGGATATGCTGTTGAATCCCCATTTTCAAATGCATAACTTTGAAACAGTGACCAACTCTCGGCATCAGGTAACCCATTCAACTCATATGAAAAATCTGGACTACTAACGATGTTAACAACTTTCTCTTCACGAGTAGTGACTATAATTCTGCTTCCTGGTGCCCCAACTGAGAAAATGTTTCGTAAGGTTTCCCACTTATCTTCAACATCATTCCAAACATCATCCAAAACTAGTAGAAATTCTTACTTGTAACACACTCTTCAGCTCTTTTTGAAGGAATTCCAAATTATCACTAGCCTTCGAGTCGCCTGTTATGGATTCTAAAAGTGATTTGATAACATGAATGATTTCAAATTTATCGGACACACAAACCCATCCTTTTAGTTGATATAGTTGATCTGAAGTTTCAGATCCATTGTACACCACAGACGCGAGCGTAGTTTTCCCTACACCTCCCATTCCAATAATAGATATAATACGTAAAGGATCGTCATTCCCTTCCCTTGAATTCAACAGTGTACAATTTCCTTCTCATTTTCTGACCTACCAATAATTCTCGATGGATCAGTGTCAGAACTCGTAGACATTCTGTTCTCTCTAACTTTGTCAACTCATCATTTTTACCTATACCAAGATGGGTCACCTGAGCTTCTATAGATTTCAGGTTTTGGATAGCTTCCCTCATTTCTGTTTCTCTGGTACTTTTGTATGGATGAATACTACGAACGATATCCTTACCTTTATACTTAAACTTCTCCTTAATGACATCAATAGTTCTTGGAGATTCACCCAATCGATAATTCTCCATGTTGACATCTGTGAAAAAATAATTCCCAGCAAATCCTCCGCATCTAAAACTGCATATTGCGCCTTCTGATACCACTTATCAACATTAGTGTCTACTTCCATTCGCCTCGCCTCTGCAACGTTTAGTAAGGCCTTTGTACTATTGAGTTGCGTCTCAAACGCAGCAACAGTGGCGGATCCAGAGGTCGAAGTCAGCAGGGTACGAAGTTAAAATATATAAAATATTTATATAATTTACTAACAAAATATTATTAATTTTTCAATATAAAATTAAATTTACGCATAGAATTCATGTAAAGAAAAATAAAGAGAGAAATAGAAATTTATAAAAATAACTTTAAGGACAGAAGCTGAGAAAAACCAAAAAAGGTGCAAAAAATGGAAAACATGAATAAGGGAGACACGAGAATCGAACTCATGCTACAACTCTAGCAGCCAAGATACATTCCGCTAGTCTACATGTCATTAACCGTTCTGAAGTAAAGAGTGTAATATATACTTTTTAAACACTGTCTCATATTTGACTTTATTTAAAGAGTTCAAAGGAGTGTCGATTAAGGGTTCCGCCCGGGCTTGGCAGGGTACATGGCCCCTGCCAGCCCCGGCTGGATCCGCCCCTGCGCAGCAAGTAATGATTTGTCAAGCTCCCATTTAAAGAAAAAATCATAGGAAGGTTTGGAAAACAATACCTTCCCGGCCGTTAATGCAACTTCTGCTCCAGCCATGATTATTTCCGAAAAGCTGAATACAATCACTCCAAAGTTTCAAGATTATACTTACTCAAGAACGAAATATATTGTGAATCTCTTACACACTGTTAGATCCTTTCTTATACTAATATCTTCCTGTTATGTGTAATTTCCGCGATGACCGTATCTACCACTTCAGACAAAAAATGACGGACAGATAGCGGAGCATGTGATTGATTAAGCCATCCGGACACACTAATCACACCAATTATTTTAATTGTTAGGTAATAAAGCTGATGTACCTTCGGCACATTGTTTGCCAGATTTTGGCTGGTTTCAACATTAAAAATTACTCGGCTTCTCAAAAGTCTTTAAAAAAAGACTGAGTTGCATTGCACAGATCTCAATCCAGTAAAAACTCACTAAGTTGAACTGAAGGACTTTAGTGTAAGTAAAAATCAATACCTGCCGGCTGCCGACACTCATGCCGAGTGGAGCTCCTCTTTTTTAGTTTTCTACTTGAGAAGCCTCGTGTTGAATTAAACCAACTATAATTTTATATAAATTGAATAAAGCTGATGTATACAAATTAAGGTTTTCTTAGCAAAGGTTGATACTTAAATTGTTGTACACTGTTTGACATTTATAAATTTTATGCACTGCATATTCCTCTGAAAATCTGATGCGAAGATTTATACACCATGGCCACGTCGGATATTATATTCTGTAATTAATCAGAAATCTGATATGAAGTTCATACCCTTGAAAATCCATAAAAACAATCAGAAAAGCCAACTTTGATCACATCAAGAGGGGTTTTTTTCTCATTGAAAGAATTGAAAACTTCATTTCCATGCTAAAGCAAATAAAATCATATCAATTCTCAGTTACATTTTACTGCTACATTACGCTACATTTTACCATCTTTACCAAATACCACCAGAAACTTCAGCAAAAGGCAGCATCAGCCTCACTATCATCTCTATAAATGTCAAAACCTATTATGCTTAGTAGGCAACTAAACAATGAACCAGTAAAATCTAAATTAAGTGTCAACACGCAAGGAGATATTTACCTTCAGCCTTTGCAGAATGACAGCGGTTTGGCTGCTTTAGACTAGATAACTGATGCCTGCAATATTTAACATTCTATCTTCAAGCTTACAATTAGGGAAACATTTCTCAAATTTTAGCACTGACACGACAATAAGGAAGACTCACTTGCAAAGTATTCAGTAAATTGGATGTTTATCAATCCTGTGCGACGTATAATGAGCTGAGAGCAGAAGCAAGGAAAGGAAAGCACTGGCTACAAAGATGGCATCAAGCCATCTGTGATAGAAATCAAACTGGATATCCCCGTCCAATACATCAGTTATAATCATACTGCCAAAACCTAAAACACTTAGATTTTTTTAAATTGATGTTGTTAGAAAAATATGATAGACTATGAAAGTGATAAGTGACTAAAATGTTAATCTATATTTGTAACGGATTCACTAAAATTATGATAGACTATCTGACCTGTATTTAGTGGCTGGACTTTCCTAATCAAGAGTATTGAAGATATGACTCCCGTGGTTAAAACTTAAAACAATTATCCACATTAATTATAGGGCTGCTTTACAGAAGTTATAAACTTATAGCAGATATAATGTGCATCAAAATTTTAACCATCCAGCAAATAATACTTTAGCTTCTTGCAACTCATAGAAATCCAAGAAGAACTGCTGGAGAGCTCTTTCAATGCTTGTACAGTTGTACCTCAGCTTCCATGTTTTGATGTCTGCGAAGTAATTAGAGACATTGGGTCAGGGTCATACATTTGATTTACATGGTAATAAATTTCTTGTGGCTAAGGAAACAACGACTATATTTTGTTCTATTACCAAAAGTAATCTAAACAATGAAGAATACAAAACTCTTCTTAAATTAGGTGATAGTCTCATTTGGTTAATGGAACAATTTTCATAAATTATAAGTGTAATATGTATTCTATAATTATTATGATTTTATTCTAATATTTCTTAACTTAAATTTTTAATTTGATTCATTAAATATAAGGTATGATTAATTTGGTCGCCATTTAGTTACAAACCTAGGAAATCCAATAGTTTCCAGTTTTGAGTTGACAGAGCCCCATAACATAAGTTATTTTGGACATAATATCAACAAGCACATGCAGTGCCCTCTACAATAATTCCCCAGCAAATGATACAGGTATTCTAAAAATAAATAATTAACTTTCAATTTTTGATCATCCTGCACAGACCAGACAACGCTTCCAACAAAACGCTTCGAGAACGACGTGGACTCCTGTAGCAGTTTAGTTTTGTAAGGGGAATGAAAACACAAAATACTAAAATGGCATGTAATTAGTCTATACACCCAATCTAGAACAAAACAGAATGTAGTGATTTCCGACCTGGTAAAGAAATTATCTATTAATATGTGCACAAAAGCTCCAAGACATTATGGTACCAAAATGCAAAAAAAAACAATACTACAAACCTCTTCAGATTTTTGAGTTTTATCATACTCGAGTCTCGAGGTGAGAAATAATGATTTTCTTTGCAATTGTTGTCTCAATTGATTGCATAAGTTGTCTTTCCAAAGCCTTAATCTCTTCCAACTCGATCTCTCTACTAATTCAGCAAAAATGAACATAAATTTACGTCCAACAAGCTTCAACAGAAACAATAAACATTTACTTCAATTCTTTAAAGGAAAACTATCCAAAAATTAGATATTTACCTAACAAAGAGATATAAGTAACTGTAAGGCAGGTTTACAGCTATAAAACCAGATAGAAATGCCATGAATTCACACCGATCAACCCTATTTTGCTTACCACCTGTGCCATGGTGAAGAAACCTGAATCGACATAGAATGATTTTACTCAGTAATTGAGTACGGAAACATGTAAGGGTAAAGAAAAACGCTGTTACAGTAAAAATCACTCTGTCACGTTTTCCAAAACAGGCACCAGTAACTTTATTAATAAACCACAAACAAACAAATATAGATTCTGTTTTGATTAAGATCAAACCTTTTTCAGGTGACGGCATTGGAAATGAATGCCCATGCGCCAAAAGGGGTAGAGAAAACCCAAAAAAAATAATAATGATCTGGTAGCTGCTCTTTCCATCCTGACACCTAAAAGATGAAACCGAAAGACTTAACATATTCATACATACGCATCAGCTATAACCACAAATGATAAAGTAATTAATAATGACTAAATATGCAAAAAACAACCACATAACAAAAAAAACTAATAAATGAAAAAAGTAACCAGTATTTTCGAGCAACAGGAAACAGTGATAGTAAGGTAACATAAAAACGAGCAACAATATCAAACAAAACAAGTCCAATTTCCAGTTCATCCATCTCACCATGCATAAACAAAATGGAAAATTCAGCCAAAATGGAAAAAATAAAAAATATACGATCACAGAATAGACTTACTGTTTGGAAAGCATGGGGATGATTTCGAAGAGGACGACCTGCAAAAGATTACATGAAAGAGAAAAGACAACGCTGAAGATGATCTGAATGAGCACACACTTCTCTTCATACTCCTTGTAAAGACTCGTGTTCAGAAACCAAAGTCCCGTCCGTCCTAACAAACCCAACGATCTGAAAATCATTTGACCTTCTAGTGGTGCGTCGACGCCATTTCCCGAAAATGGCGCTGTGAGAAGGAATTGAGCTTTCGTATCACCAATTCCGTTTGGTTGGAAGATCACAAAGTGGGATTTCAGATATGTACCTTCGAGTCCTTGAAGATTAACAATAACCAAATCGCAGCAAAATGATAAAAAAGATGTCATGGATCCCGTCCGAGCACATGATTTCAATTTTCTACCTTTCAGCTTGTTTGACCAGCTCTTGTTTTGTTTTAGAAGTGGACAGTAATCAAAATCAGAAAATACTAGCCGCTTGAGAATTGGCAACACTCCTGATAATGATTCCAGATGAGGGAGATCTCTGACCGTAAGAAACTTAATAGAGTCTGGAATAGAATCGTCAAGCGTGGAGGTTTCAGGAAAACTAACAAGTTTCAAGAAGATAAGAGATGTGAGTTTTGACAACTTCATTTTCGATACTGGGTCCATCTTACCACAGTTCTTGATAGTAAGCTTTGTAATCATACTTGGAAGCCCATCTCTCGGGGCATTAAGACTCAGACAATTCCTTATACATAAGGTTCGAAGAGTTGTAGAGTCTTGAAATTTTTTTGGCAGAGACTCCAATGTCGGACAGTCAAATATAAAAAGGCAGGAAAGAGCGCTGAAAAGTAAGCCACTGCTGGTTGGAAAGTGTTTTATTAAAGAACAGCCTTCAAGATCTAGCATTTGAAGAGACTCTAGAGCTGGAATGACACCGGGTAGACGTGCAAGATTGGGGCAGTCAACGAGTTCCAACTCCTCAAAATGTTTTCTGCAACCACTGAGAAATTGACTAGGAATGGTTATAAGTGAAGGGCAGTTGTGAAATAATAGAAGCTTTAGGGTTGATGGAAGCACAGCATCCAAGAATGAATTTGGAACATGACAATCTGAAAGTCGTAACTCCTTGAGAAACTGCAGGTTGCAAATCTGAGTATAAATGCTAGAGCGGATGTCACCGTTGGGTAGCCTCAACACGTGATCATCATACTTCAACTCGTGTATATCGTCATCATCCTTACTATATATCTTAGGAATCGGTATATCAGGATCTAATCCCTCGAGAGCAGTAATCTTTCCATTCCCTCTATTAAGGGATGTCTCGGTCACATTAATTGACCGGCCAATAATGCATAATTCATCCTTTAATTCTGGACAGTCTTGTAATTCTGCTTCCACTCGTAATAAGTCATCAACTTTTTCCAAATCTAAATTCTGCACATGTTTTGTTCTTGGCACAGACATCAAACCTTCACAGCCACTGATAGTAAGCTCGAGCAAATTCAAAAAATACTTTGGTATTTCTTCTAACTTGGGACAATCTGAGATGATTAATGATTTGTCTACAGAAGTAAGGCCTTTGTACTATTGACTTGTGTCTCTAACTCAGCAAGTAATGATTTGTCAAGCTCCCATTTAAAGAAAAAATCATAAGAACTTTTGGAAAACAATACCTTCCCGGCAGCTAATGCAACTTCTGCTCCAGCCATGATTGAATCCAAGAAACCGAAAACAAATACTCCAAAGTTCCAAGATAATACTTACTCGAGAACGGAATATAAAGTTAATCTCTTACACAACATGGGTTCTTTCTTATACTCATATCTCCCTGCTATGTGTAATTTCTGCGATGACTGTATCTACCACTCCAGACAAAAAATGACTGGCAGATAGCAGAGCATGTGAGTGGTTAAGCCATCCAGACTCTAATCACACCAATTATTTCAAATGTTAGGTAATAAATATGATGTACCTTCTGCACATAAAAAATTAGTCGGGTTCTCAAAAAGTCTTTAAAAAACTCATAAAAAAGACTGAGTTGCATTGCACAGATCTCAATCCAGTAAATAATCACTAAGTTGAACTGAAGGACTTTTGTAAAATTCAATACCTGCCGACACTCACGCCGATTGGAGCTCCGTTTTACTTGTGAAGCCTCGTGATGAATTAAACAACTGCATTTTATATAAATGGAATAAAGCTGTCAAGCATAGCAACGATTGTTGGTCGAATTCGCACACTTGCGGTTGGATTACCGAACGTAGTAGGGTTTCATTTTTGGTAAATTGATGGCGGTTGGGGCCGTCGTGGCACAAGGTTTACTGACGGAAGGATTCGAATTCGATTGGTTCGGCGGAAAAGAGGTTTGAAAATAAGTAAAAAGCTTTCAGTGCTAAGTTATAATTATCAATTCCTAGTCAGATCAAAAAGGACTTTAAAGTCATAATGTAAGATTAATTTTGCAATTATCACTGAGCTAATTATAACCCACTATTTTTATTATTTAATAATTTCTTCAACTTTGGAATTGTTAAAAATGATAGTTAATCATTCAGTGGTAATTTGACCCCTAGAACTTGAATATGTACTTGATTGCTCTTGAATTTTTTGTTCATCCTATGGCCAAACAACTTTACATTTTTGTACGGAACCCTGAAACCGAGTGCCCTGAAGCCCGACACTGCGGCCTCAGCCACCAGGTGGTAGCATTGGAGCAGATGCATTGGTGATCCACTTTGCATTAGCCTTTTCTCACACTTCTTGTTATCTGCTTTTTGGAATCCTGAGACCAAATCTTGTTGTACTATTGTGTAAGTAGGTTTTTCCTAAAAATGTAAGATTTTGTTTTGTTTTTGGGTCTTAAGATTTCTCTAGTTACTACTGCAAGCAAAGTTTTTTTCAACCAATTCTCAATATCATAAAATCAGTTTACAGATGAAACTTTGTTGTTCTACCATTTGTATCGATATCAGAGTTTCTAAAAGGGAAATTCATATGAATGTCAATTCTTAACACATGTACTTAATGTCAAGGAAATCACTGAAGAAAGTTTGAACTTGATAAATTTGGTAGAGTTCTAAGGATGAAATAGAATTTCTGTACTCAGCCTCCCATGTATTTCTTTCCACTCCGAGGCAGAACCCGCAACAGTTCGGATGTCACGGGAAGAGTACAAAACTTGAAGGCATGAAGAATCTGCATAAGAACAAGAATCATTGTAAGTAAGAAGAGCATAAATTGCATATATTCAATATTCATCATAGTTTGTAAGAATGAGCATGAAATCTTAAGAGTAAATATATTCAAATGCTCAAAACAAAACTTGGTTCTAAGCATTATCAAGTAAACTGATCTTCTACTAAGCATTACTAAGCACAGTTGAAAATAGTAAATTTATGTTATCAAAAATAGTAAATTTATCTAACGTATCCCATGATGGTGCTGTGTTCTAGCTCTGGGTTTTTAAACTCTTGCATCTTCATCTCGCCACTGCGCAAAGCTCCCTTAATCCAGCCAGGAAACACACTTTTGACTCTGGTTTCAACTGTCTCAATTTAGCATATGTAATGACTTCATGTGGAAAACAATTTGAGTTTAAGACGCTGTAAAAAGAAGCAATGAGTTACCTGAAACAACATTAAACAAGAGAAAGAAGTCCAGAAACAATTTGAGTTTTTTAAAATCGATGAACCAGTTAACTCATACTGAAGTGTGAACAAGGAACGAGAGATGCCTACTGTTTTCTCCTCGATCACTGGCAGTATTCTATATTCAGACTTACAACTAAGGTTACATTTCTCAAACTATAACATTGAGACCAAGATAAGGAAGACTCACTTCAAGGATGGCATCAAACCATCAGCGATGGAAATCAAACTTGATATCACCTCCCAATACATCAGTTATAATCATCCTGCAAACAGCAATCAAGTTTTTAATAACCGACATAGAAAATTATAATAGACTTTAAAAGTGATAATAATAATGTCAATCAACAAACAAAAAACTGACCTGTGCTCTGTGGCTTGACTTTTCTTAATCGAGAGTAATGAAGAAACAAAGTACATTCCCATAATTTCTGAGAGAAAGAGTGCAACATTACTCGAAGTACCACTTCCAACTCTGAATATTGCAGATAAAAACTTCACACAAAAAAATGGAGCAGTAGTTCCAGAAAATCATCAAACCATGAAAGAAAATCTATAAATATGTTAGAAACTGGTAAATGCATGGAGATGCAAAATGAAATACCAAACAAAAGAAAGTCACCTTCATCAGGTTTGTCAAGAATCCCTTCACAGAGATGACAACCAAAACTCCAATGAATAGCATCATCTGTACGCAACACATCATCATGTAAACTGTATGTCAGTTGTAATAACAGGGCCACATCAATGCCAATATCAAAGATATGAAAAAGATGCTAATTATCCTCGTCACCCGATCAGCAGAACCATCCTGTTAATATCAAAGTATATTGAGCACAATGCATCGACAAGAAAAGATTACAAGTAGCACAGAACGAAGAACCTACCTCCTTAATTACGACACTCTGAATAGACTACACAAAGAGATCAGCTTCATCGAGTTCCATCAACCAAAAGTGTAAGTCCGGTCATGAAGAACCAATGAGAAGATTGTGCCCACGAATGCCGTTTGGTATGAAAATAACCAGGTGGAATTTTGGAAATTTACCACGAGTCCTTGAAGATTAACAGTAACCTACCATATCGCAGCAGAATGATAAAAAGATGTTATATGGATCACGTCCTAACTCCTAGCACATGATGTCAATTTTGTAGACATGCCTTTAAGCTTGGTAATTGACCAGCTCTTGTCTCGTTTAAGAAGTGGACAGTCAACCACTTTAGTATATGGCGGCACTCTTGATAATGATTTCAGACGAGGGAAATTTTTTATGTAAAGATCCACAATAGAGTCTGGAATACAATCATCAAGGCTGGATGTTTCAGCAAAATCTTCAAGATCCAACTTTCTAAGAGATGTGAGTATAGACAACTTCATTTTTGACACTGGATCCATCTTACCACAATTAAATATAGTAAGATATGTCACCATACGAGGGAACCCATCTTTCGGGGTGATAAGATTCGGACATTTCCCTATATTTAAGGTTCGAAGAGTGGTAATGCCATGAAAATTTTCTGGCAGAGACTCCAATGCTGGACAATCGAATACATAAAGGTCGCACAGAGAGCTGAAAAGTAAGCCACTGCTGGTTGGGAAGTGTTGTATTAAAGAACAGCTTTAAGTTGTAGTCTTTGAAGAGACTCGAGAGCTGGAATGACATCCGGTAGATGTGCTAGATTGGTGCAGCTTAAGAGTTTCAACTCCTCAAGGCTTTTTTTGCAACCACTGAGAAATTGACTAGGAATGGTTATGAGTGAAGGGCATTTTGAAATGAGACATTAGGGTTGACGGAAGACAGCATCCATGAATGAATTTGGAAGGTGACAATCTAAATTGCAAATTCTTGAGAAAATGCAGGTTGCAAATCTGAGTAAAATGCTATGGATGTCACTGTTGGGTAGCTTCAACACGTGATCATCATACTTCAACTCGTGTATTCTTCATCATCGTCATCGACTTTACTAGATATCCTAGGATACGGTGTATCACGATCTAGGCCCTCAAGAGCAGTAAACTGTCCAGTCCTTATATCTAAGGATGTCTCGGTCACATTAATTGACCGACCCCTAATGCACAATTCATTCTTTACTTCTTGTAATTCTGCTTCCACTCGTAAAAGAGGATTAACTTTTACCAATTGAAATATCTGCACATTGAGTAATCTTGGCACTGATATCAAATTTTCACAGTCGAAGACTCTAAACGTGAGCAAGTTCACTAAAACATTTGGAATTTCTTCTAACTTGTCACAACCTTTATGTTAATGATTGAAGAGAATGTCCATATGTTTTAGGCTTGTGGCCGATCCTTTCTGTACAGTATCATGCATCTCCAATCCAATAGATTACCGCAAACAATTCAAGCTCAGTCAGACTAGGGAAACAATACGGGATTTTCGTCAACTCAGGGCAGTTCCAAATTTGAAGCTTTTGAGCGAGACGAATCCTTCCCTATCACCTCCGGAGAATACCAATTTTTCAGAGTCTTCATGTTAATCATTCTCAGCTTCTCCAAAGCTGGGAAAGGATTATAGACATCACCATAAAACTTCTTGCCTAGGGACTTCAGAGAGTCCAACTCACCAATAGTAACCTTCTTGAGAAATGGAAGTTGCCTATGGATGGCAAGCTGCGTAGTTTAGGACAATTTCTGATCTCTAATGAAGCTAAAGAAGGGAAGCAATCCGGAATCTCAGTCAACTCGGCACAGGCTAATTTGAAGCTCTTAATGACGAGAATCCACTTCTACCAACTGCTGGGGATGACCATATCTTCATGACATTCATGTCACTGATCTTTAATATTTGCAAGGCAGGGAAAGGATTATCACTATCCCCATACAATTCCACACCAACAGATACTAGGCTGTCTAGTCCTTGAATATTAAGATCCTTAAGAAATCGCAAGTCTCCTAATGGTGGCAGAACCTCAAGGTTGTAACATGCTTAATGCTTAAAGATACAATGCCAGTGAACGAAGGACTCACTTTCACTATCCAATTCGATAACCTTTTGCCGCCATAATTTATGGTTAATCGTTTCAAGTTATTATGAGGCTGTATGGCATCAAGCAGTCTTTCATCCAAGTTCTCTCTTCCTTGAATCGTTTCCCATGTCAGAACCAACTCTTCAAGATACTCCATATTTTTAAAGCTTGCGGTCACCACATCGTTAACGTCATCAACATTATTCAATCCTGAAATCTTTAATCTCCCTTGCAAATTGGGCAACCTTCTAAAGTCTCTCATTTGCTTTGATTTGTCTTTACCCAAAACATAATTTGATAATGTCCGAAGGTTTGTCAATCTTCCAATTCCATCTGGCATCTCCTTGAATAGATCTCTATGATTAAATGCCGCAAATTTACCAGATCAAATAAATTTGCAGGAAGCCTTTAAGCTAAGCAGTTAGACAACGTAAAAACTGCAAATTGTATAGGCGGGAGATCCATTCGGCAGATATTCAATTCTGTGTTGGCTAAATTCAAGTAGCTTAAGAGCTTCATATCACCGATTGAAGTAGGCAACGTAGAAATGAAAATTTTCCAAAGAAAGCACCCGCAAATATTTAAAGTTTGACAACAGTTTATTGGAAACCTTGTACTGTTGATGTAAGAGGGAATTGAAATTGCTAGGCAAAGAAAGTACGCAGACGACTGAGTTTACTTACTGATCTCAATTGCGAGAGCTTTTTGATCTGGAATAAATGACAACCGACGTGACTCTATGTTTATATCGGTAAGATTCACCAACAAGTCTTTTGACACATACTCGGCTAGATCATGAACAAGGTCATGCATCACAAAACCTGAGTCGTCAATGCTACTTTTCTGAATGAATAAATTTGAGATCAAATGTTTAAATATGTTCGACCCATGCGCTCGTAGTCATAACTGCCATTACTGCTTTGAGGAGGCTTCTCTACAAAACCTTCCGCCACCCAAAATATTACCATCTTGTCCATGTCATATATATGATCTTTTGGAAAAATTGATAAGTAGGCAAAACATTGCTTCACCGGCATCGATGATGATATAGTAACTTAACCAAAGTGACGGAAGAATTTGTTTGTTGAATCCCAAACTTTGCTGTGCAGTACTATATTCCATTCTCTCATCATTCTTTTGAGAGAAGTACCTTCCGAGCATTTTAAGTGCTAAAGGTGAGCCCTTACATTTTCTTACTAAGTCCTTGCCAATTTTTTCCAAACTTGGATATGCTGTTGAATCCCCATTTTCAAATGCATAACTTTGAAACAGTGACCAACTCTCGGCATCAGGTAACCCATTCAACTCATATGAAAAATCTGGACTACTAACGATGTTAACAACTTTCTCTTCACGAGTAGTGACTATAATTCTGCTTCCTGGTGCCCCAACTGAGAAAATGTTTCGTAAGGTTTCCCACTTATCTTCAACATCATTCCAAACATCATCCAAAACTAGTAGAAATTTCTTGCTTTGTAACACACTCTTCAGCTCTTTTTGAAGGAATTCCAAATTATCACTAGCCTTCGAGTCGCCTGTTATGGATTCTAAAAGTGATTTGATAACATGAATGATTTCAAATTTATCGGACACACAAACCCATCCTTTTAGTTGATATAGTTGATCTGAAGTTTCAGATCCATTGTACACCACAGACGCGAGCGTAGTTTTCCCTACACCTCCCATTCCAATAATAGATATAATACGTAAAGGATCGTCATTCCCTTCCCTTGAATTCAACAGTCGTACGATTTCCTTCTCATTTTCTGACCTACCAATAATTCTCGATGGATTGTCAGAACTCGTAGACATTCTGTTCTCTCTAAACTTTGTCAACTCATCATTTTTACCTATACCAAGATGGGTCACCTGAGCTTCTATAGATTTCAGGTTTTGGATAGCTTCCCTCATTTCTGTTTCTCTGGTACTTTTGTATGGATGAATACTACGAACGATATCCTTACCTTTATACTTAAACTTCTCCTTAATGACATCAATAGTTCTTGGAGATTCACCCAATCGATAATTCTCCATGTTGATATCTGTGTGAATAATGGCAAGCAAATCCTCCGCATCTAAGACTGCATATTGCGCTGTCTGATACCATTTATCAACATTAGAGTCTACTTCCATTCGGTTCGCCTCTGCAACGTTTAGTAAGGCCTTTGTACTATTGATTTGTGTCTCAAAGACAGCAAGTAATGATTTGTCATGCTCCCATTTAAAGAAAAAATCATAGGAAGGTTTGGAAAACAATACCTTCCCGGCCGTTAATGCAACTTCTGCTCCAGACATGATTATTTCCCAAAAGCTGAAAACAAATACTCCAAAGTTCCAAGATAATACTTACTCATGAATAATGGGAATATGACGTTGATCTTCTTACACAACGTTAGGTTCTTTCTTATACGTACTAGATCATATATTCATGCCATTTTTTCAATCCGCGACGACCGACCGGGTCTACAACACGATAGACAAAAAATGACAGTTAGCGTAGAAGATGAGTGATTAAGCCGTACCGAATCTAATCACACCAATTATTATTTTAAGTGTTAGTTAAAATGAGCTACGTACAATTAGACTGTCAAATATACTCATTACCCGCTACCCGCCCTATACCCGCCCACTAAAAACCATACCCATATCCGCCCATTTAGCTTAACGGATAAAATATACTCATTACCCATTATTATCCATTTGTAATAGGATAGTCCATTACCCATGTACCACCCATTAACACCCATTAACACCCATTAACACCCACTACCCATTAACATCCAATAACATTCACTATCTATTAACACCCACACTACCTATTAACATTCACTATCCATTTATTATACAACTCATCGTTTCAATTAAAAAATTCATTAAAAGTTATTTCTAATTTTATTACATTTTTATTTTTATAAACATTTATAAACGAAAAACTCAATTATTATAAAGAAATATTTAAACACGAAATCAAGGTAATAAACACGAAATTATAAAGAATATTTAAACTCAATTATTATCGTGCTTAATTTTATTGACTCTGTATAAATTTCTAATTCTTTTTATTTAATAAAATAAAATTTAAAACAAATAAAATTCAAAAGTCATTCTTCGAAGCACAATTGAGTATGTTATTGCGTCCATTTTATATTTTAACTACCATTTTAACAAGTTTAAATATGTATAAATGAATAAACGAGTAAAATCGGGTAAACGAACATAAACGTGTAAACGAACATACACGGATAAATGGGGTATAAACGGATAACCCGTCACCCATTATTACCCGCCCATTTAACCCGTTAAGTTAAATGTGTTAAATGGATAAAACACTCATTTACCCATCACCCATTTAAAACCCATCCATTACCCGCCCGCCCGCCCATTTTGACACCTCTACGTACATTGTTGAATATGTCTCGGCCGGCCACCATTATTATGAAATAATTCAGTAAATAACAATTAATATTATACTTTTAAAAAGGGAGTGACTTCACTAAGTTGAACTGATCAACTGAAGGGTGAAAATGTAATTCAGATTGCTCAAGCCGAGGGAAGGTCCTCTTGGAGTCTTGGTAACTGTCTACTGCTCTTGGAATTATTGAGTACTCGTTTCCATTGTGATTGTGAAGCCTCGTGCTGAATTAAAACATTTTGTTTTAAATTTAACACATTTACGAAAGGGAAAATCGGTTCGATTTGGGAACGGATCAGGGTTTTATTTTCTCATAAATATATAGCTCCATAGTAGGGTATACATTGGTACCGAAAGTCCTAAAAAAGCCCTACAGTCCAATCTAAACTCAATGTCAAAAAAAGTCTGAGTCCGAGAGCCCTGGGCCGGGCTAGGACTTAAATTTGGAAGTCTGTTCGACCTGAAATGTCAAAAAAAGCCCGAGCCCGAGAGCCTCGGGCCGGGTTAGGACTTAAATTTCGAAACTCGTTCGGCCCGAAAAGCCAGGCCCGATACTAGGCCTGAAAAACTCGACCAAAAAAATTAAGTTTCAAATAAATATATTATTTTAAAATTTGTAGTATGCAACATTTATATAACATTACGATAACATACAATTAGGGTTAATTTGTAGAAGGACATTAAGTATTTGTGAGACGAAAGGACGAAATCTCAACCGTTAGATTTGATTAATATACGGTTGAGATTAAAGTTGGTTTTTATATAATGGGCGGTTGGATTTGCAAAAAACCCTAGCGGTTGAGAGTGACGGTTAATTTTTTGAATCAAATCTCATTCGTTGGATTATTAGTAATCAACTGTTGAGATCATGTCTCACCGTCTCACATATATTTATCGATCCTCCTAGAACCTTACTCCATACAATTATATATAAACATTTAAAATCTACTGTCAAAAACATATATATTTGTTTATTTTCGTTATACTGTATTAAAATTAAATTAAAAATTTGGCTATTCGTTGAACATATTAGTTAAAATTATTATTATAAAAATCCTTATAATTAAATTGATCTAAACATGTGTTTCAAGTTAGTTAAATTTTAAAAAATGGATTGAATTTTGTAATTAGGCTCGGTCAAGCCTGGTTAAACCCGTAAGTCAAAGGGCTTTAAGAGCCCTTAGACTTTAGAATTTTAAAAAGGCTCGGCCTGAATTTTAAAAAAAGACCCGAATTTTGGGGTCGGGTCGGGCCGGGCTCGGGCCACACATATTAGTGTTATGGCTAGCTCGGCCCGGCCCATTGGACAACCCTACTCCATAATATGTCATATTTTGATAAAAAGAAAGACTCATAGATTGAATATAAATACCGTCATACATAAAGATCGAATGCATGCTACTACATGACAACCTGATGATGCCTATAAGGATAAACAAATTGATTAAAGAAGAAGATCGAAGATGCTGCAACAAAAACGTATATGCAGACTACACAAAATAGATAGGTTGTGTTCTGCAGCAGAAGCCAGAAGACAGAAAGATTATATTTGTGACAGGCAGACTGCACCCAACTGCAGAATATTTACAGATTTCCAAATTAGTTTAGGAAGTTCGAAGCATTCTAATATTTCTAATTAAGTGTGCATTAGAAATTTAAATGTTGTAGATACCAAACAGAAAAGGAAATATTAATGGAGGATTATCTAGAGAAGGAGATCTTAATGAAGATGAATTTAAGAAATAATTTTCTAGGAGCTCTTAAAAAGTTATTATCAACACAGGATTTGGTAATACAAGTTCAACAAGTATTCTCATTCTCATTATTATATATATGAATGAATCCTTGTTGTGAAGAGGATCCCCGCACATAGAAGAACACAAATACCATAAGCTAAGAAAGCACACAGAAGTGTCTTATTTTCGGATTACTCGGGAGAGGGCCATGAGCGTCAATTGGTTTATTGATCATAATCAGGTCCTTCGGGAGATTGATCATTATCTGTCATTCATGAGATTGATCATAATTAGGTCATTCGGGAGATTGATGATAATCAGGTCATTCGGGAGATTAATCATAATCATTTGGGAGATAGATTGAGAGACGTCATTTGGAGATTGACGTACGCGAACGAGAAGACTGATCTTTGTCTAAAGAGTCTTAGGTCGCATATTCAGGTGAGTTGTAATATAGGTCGGACAAAAAGGATTCTTGAATACGTTATACTAACTCTAATAGTGAATTGTGTTTTCGCCGAATACGGAAGAACACCCCACATTACGGACGTTTGATTCATGAAGTGAGTCAACAAACCTCGCGTATCTTTACTTTACAGTATTTGTTAAATCTACGATAACCTGTCACTGGCAGCAATAAGCAGACTACACTAAAGCTATCCGAGACTGCACAAAGTTGATTTTGTGACTATGTAAATAGTGTACAGGGACTAGTCTATCTGCGACTGCAGAACTTCAATTATTATCAAAGCAAGATACTCGATGTACAAAGTATTAATCAAGACGATGTTGCACATTGTGAGCGAGACCTGCCTATGACCAGATGAATAAACCAGACCGAGTTTTGACTATACCACTACTAGAGGGACATAATTATGATTATTAGAAAGTCATAATGAAAGTTCATATCAAGTCTATAGATGAAATTGTCTAGAGTGTTATAGTAAAAGAATGGAGTCATCGTGTCATAGAATTACCTTGAATAGAAGGATGAGATAGATTTCACTGTTGCAGAAAGAAAAGCATATGATGCAAATAATAGAGCAATTAAGTCGTATGTATATGAGACAAATTTCATATTTATCTCAAACTGTGAAGCTGTTAAGACTACCTGGGATATTCTTGAGATAACATATGAAAAAATAGACAATGAGAAGGAAGTTAGACTACACGTGGTTACTTCTAGGTTTGAAAATTTGAAGATGAAAGAGGATGAGTCTGTTGTAAAGCTTTACACACCATCGCTAGATCTAGCCAATGAAGTTGTGATGTTGCGTTTTTTTGTACCTTAAAGTCTATAAATAAGAAATTCAATACAGTTCAAAAACTATTTATACACCGAAGTATTTTGGGTCGTCCAATGAGCAAACTTAAACTTGTACACTATATAAGAATTAACTTTAATCTAGCTAGCTCAAATTAATATTTATGATTTCATTTAGAGGATAAATAATACAAGAAATCAGGGTAGACAAAATTCAATGGAAAAAATTTCACTCTAATTTATCTTGTCTAATGCATTAAAACAATGATCGAGGATTTACGAAATGAAATGTCTAATGATTTGAAGTTTAATATAAATCGCAACTCAAACTAGATTTCGCTAAGTTTGATTGATTCAATGGTTCAAGTCTCACTCTTCCGATTTATTAACTTGCTCGATACAATCACATTAATTACAAACTTTCGTTATAGTGATTAATATGAAATCTCGGATTTAACAAAAGCCTACTCTTCTAATCTCTAATGCTACTTCCGTAGTCACTAAATAATTAAATAGTCTTACTCGATGGTTACTCTAAACCGCTATCTTCCGATATGAAATTTAGAATAACTTATGTTATTATAAGCATTTTATCAAACATCTTGCATGCATCGTTATCAAAATATGTGTAAGAGCACAAATCCTCTAATAAATCATTCATCTCTTACTTAAACTAACATCAAAGTTTTTAATGCATCAAACAAGATTCAATAAACCTTGAAACAAGAGATTACTCACAATGCATTGTACAAAAATCCATGGATGATATATTACAAATGAAATACGAATACACAATATTAAATGTATGAAACTAAATTCTGATACTCCTTTAGATCCTTTACAAGTGTAGAGGTTGTCTTATTATCTTTGATTTTCTATCCTCTTTCTCCGTACGATCCATATCTCCTTCTAAAATCTCAAAAAAAAAAGTGTTTTATAATGCATGTTAAAAAGGGTCGGTACAGTGCTGAGGCTGTTGTATGCTGATTCAACTCGGTAGGATTTGTACACTAAAGAACATACCTTAGCAGAGGAAAACTACTCTTTTGGGCAGGGTTAGTATGGTCGGTACATTACCGAGGCTCCCGAGGTGACTGCTAATTTATATTTGAACGTATTTCTAACCCTTCAAATCTTGGAATTTGACTATGATGAAAACTAGATATTTGCACATAGTTTTTTTAATTGGTCAAGGAATGAAAAATTCTCATTCTCAAGCCAATTACATTATTCTGTTCTACCTTACCCCGCCAGCAGACAGTTGTCGAAGTCGATGATGATGTCAGCATAGCGCAGAAAGATTTCCTAGTTCTAAATTTAGAAGATAATGACGATTTCCTAGATTTGATTTTACCTAATTAGTCGCGGAAATCCTAGGAGATTGTCACTATAAATAGAACACGTGAAGGAGATCAGAAGAGAGCCGAATTTCAGAGAGTGACGCACAGCTATTCTTGTTCAGTATTTACTTGTTGTTTTATATACAAAAACTGAGATGTCTACATTCAACATGTCTAGCTAACTTTCTGAATTCAATTTAGATTTTAAACTATGAACAATATGTTTTGAGGTTTTGTACTTGATGCATGATACGTTTCGTATTATTACTCTAATCCTAATTGCATGATAATTGGATTATATCGTTAAGCGAGGTCTTTACTCGTAGACTTAACCCTAGAATCTGTTATCTATTGTTAAACTAATCAGATGGACGTTACTGTGAATGGTTAGGAGTAGTGGTAAGTTAGATAATCACTACCTTTACCGGATTCGTGGTTGTTTAAACTATGCTGAGTATTGATATCATATAGACCTTTACCGGAATATATGTGTGTGTTATTAAGCTTTTACCGGACTTTAACTCACGTGAACAATCAATCATAGATCATAGTAACTAGTGATAAACATAAAGTTTATAGGAATAAGTCTAAGCTGAGTTCATCTCTTATTTGTTAAACAACTCGTATTTTGTGATCTGTCACGCGTCAGTAGTTCTTGCGCACTTGTCTCTTTTCGACTCATTCTCACTCATAAAACCCCCAAAATCTTTTAGTTTACAGATTGAGAAGATTTCTCACCGTTCTCTGTGGATTCGACCCCTTGCTTACCTCACTATATTAAGGAGGAGATTAGGGATAAATTTGCAGCATACAACGGCGTGCCGTCAGTCATACATCAATAAACTAACAAATTTGATTAAATCAAATGTGAGATAGTAAAGTTAGCACTTGAGTCCTGGATTTTTCTCACTATTCAATGTAAATTTTGGTTATTAGCATGAGTAAAAAGTTGGGTGATTTGGTCGTTTTCAGGGGTGTTTTCATTGCTTGATGATTAAGGGTTGACTGTATATTGATGATTCAACTTTCAAGTTTTGAAGGGGTTGTTGAGTTATGTGTAGTGGTTTTCATGAAATGGTCATCACCGGTCCTAATCTTCTGACACAACGTTAGGTTCTTTCTATACTAAGATCACATCTTCCTGCCATTTTTAATCCGCGACGACCGACCAGGTCTACCACTCCAGACAAAAAATGACAGTAGCGTAGCAGATGAGTGATTAAGCCTTACGGAATCTAATCATACCAATTATTATTGTAAGTGTTAGTTAAAAATGATGATGCATCTTCTCATGAAAATCTTTAAAAAATCTCAGGTTTATCGAAATAAGCTACATCGTTGAATAGGTCTCGGGCGGAATCAGATCGAGTGCTGCACTGCCAAAAACTGCGAGATAAAACGACTTCGTTTCGTCCTAAAAACGACGTCGTTTTGACAACAGGGTCATTTTGCAATTATAGGGTTTTAGATTAAACTACGTAGTTTTATTTAAAAGTTACATAAAACTACGTCACTTTTAAACTTGCAGCACATGACAGCACTGAAAGTGGCTGCACCGGATCCAGTTCCGTCTCGGGCAGCCACCATTATTATTTATGAAATAATTCAATAAATAACAATCTTATACTTTTAAAAAGAGAGTTTTTTTATTAAAAATGCTTTTAAAACTAGAGTTGGCTTCAATAAGTTGAACTGATCAACTGAAGGGGTAAAAATGTATTCTCTCTATCTCTTAATGTTTATCTACTTTCTTTTTTTGACGTACAGAACATACCTTAGAAGAGGAAAACTACTTTTTTGGACAGGGTGGGTACAGAGATTCCCAAGGTGACTGTTGTTTTATATTTGAATGCATTTCTAACCCTCCAAAACCTTGAAATTTGACTATAATGTAAACTAAAGAGTTGTAGATAGTTTTATAATTGTTCAAGGAATGAACAAACTTCATTCTCAAGTCAATTATATTATTGTCTACCCTTCCCCGTGAACTCATGTCTTGTCTCCATTAGGGATCAAATTCGGGTTTGCTCAAGTGGTGGCACTTTTGGCTCTAGCTCTTGCCAACTAAGGATAGTTGTAGATAGTTGAATCGACTTTCCAATGCTATATAGTTTCTTGCATTTGAACATCTTATGCGTTCTTTACAAGCTGAATAAGGCACGGAGGTCAAGTTGTCCATGTTGTATTTTTGTTGAATTCTTCACTCCTTTAAACAATTTTTCCTACATAATTCTTCAAGTCTTATATCTTGATAAATCAACTATTTATCACAAACAAATAGATCAAATAACAATATCAGGTCATGTAAAATTCATAAGATATGCAGAAATAATCGATCGATTTTACTCAAAAAACATGTCATACATGAATAGACTAACAAATTTGATTATATGAATTGTGTTTTTATTTTGAGAGAGTAAAAGTTAGCACTTTGAGTCCTGAATTTTCTCATTATTTAATGTAACTTTTGGTTATTAGCAAGAGTAAAAAGTTGGGTGATTTGGTCGTTTTCATGGGTGTTTTCT
The DNA here is from genome assembly GCA_006409495.1 of Sedum album. Lineage (NCBI taxonomy): Eukaryota > Viridiplantae > Streptophyta > Magnoliopsida > Saxifragales > Crassulaceae > Sedum > Sedum album. Next base: position 34,692 of record QZGG01002618.1, read on the forward strand.
TTGCTTGATGAATAAGGGTTGACTGTAGACTGATGATTCAACTTTCAAGTTTTGAAGGGGTTGTTGAGTTATACTCCCTCCGTCCCCTTGAGTTTGTCCAAAAGCATATATTTCACGGTATTTAAGGTAGTAATGAGTGTAAAATATGTGGTT
>QZGG01002619.1:0-34742 GCA_006409495.1 Sedum album
CAACAAGTATCATCATGCTACTTCTCGAGGCGGATATAGCCGTGCTGAAGAACTCCTGATAAAGGAGAAAGCTGATGCACTTCAGGCTACTGGATTGTGCGATGACTGATGTAGGAGCATTACAGTCGAGAGACATGAAGTGTGGAAGAGAGCCCATCAAACAAAAACGGGTGGTTATGTGAACGAGACTGCAGAAACTATTGCTGCAAAAATTGTAAGTCTTCTTTAGTCTATTTAATTACATGGTTGATATTTTAGAAGGATATTTATTGTAATAATATTTATTTATCTTTCTGTAGGTGAGGCAGAGGAGGAGGCATCTGCTGGACATTTCGTTTCACAAGGGCGGAATGATACTTACTCAGGCGATTGGAAAACCTGAGTATCCAGGACGTACTCGAGGGGTCGGGATGGCGGTGGGCTGGAAAAAAGTATTTCCCAAAGGTTCGACTTCTACGAAAGGTAGCACAAATGTTGTGCAGCAACCTAGGGGAGTCGACATTAGCTCATCTCAGCAGCAGATCCCATCGCCTGAAGATGATATTTTCTCTACAATCCCTGAGGTATATTAAACTTATTAAATTAGATAAAATACAAAATTTTGGTAACTGATATATACTTTATTTACTTGATGTAGACGGGTTTAAAATGTGCTTTCTTCATTGATGATGGCTCCGAACCATGGTTGCATATGGTCTTGTGTTGCCTGGGAGAATCGTGCAGTATAGGCTGATTGATGATCATGAAGTGAAGGCATCGTTGCATTATGCAATCGACCCTAATCAGCCGATCCCGCATCCTTTGGCGCAGTTTAACACTGTAAGGGATGCGGTGAATGCAGTTGTACCATGGCCTAAGTCATTGGTTGAAGTTAACAGAAAGGTACATCAATATATTTACTTCATTTATCTTTAATAATATAAATTATACCTTTAAACCTTAATTTACAATCGTCATACTTTGTTTTCAGGCATACAATGATTACAAATATGGATTTATGCAATCAAGTATTCATGAACCTGAGTTTGCACACTTGGGAACACATTGTCAGATGCTTTATCATCGTGCAAATCAGCTAGAAGTCGCAATATCTATCTTTATACCAAGTGAAGTCTATGGTGATGATGTATGGGCTCACTTGTATAAGGAAGATATTGTTGAAGTTTTACAGTTGGAAAAGATTGGAGATACGGCGCTTGAGTTGTATATGAGGTATTACTTTCATTCATCATGCAATATTATCTGCAATTAATTGAATTTCAGTACTATTTCTAATTTAAATCGTTTCAGTTATCTTTACAATGAGTTTGGACGCTTCGGATTCAAATTTGGGTTTGTTAGACCGTCGTCCACGACAAGCATTCGAGACATGAACTCAAGAGTTTCTATTTTGACGTCTCGGTTGACAATGCCTGATAGCTCATCCTTCTTTTGCTATTTTCTACCATATTGTGATCCACAAGAGTAAGTATTCAACTAAATTTTGTATTTAATAGTTTTTAGTTAATTTTATGATTTAACTTAACTTGTTTTAAATCATGTTCTTGAAGGAGTCATTGGATGTTGTGTGTGCTTTTTCCAAGACAAAATTTGGTATATTGGCTAGATCCAATGGCTGGCATGGTTCGATCAGATGTTCGGCGATTAATTGAAAAGTAAGTATAAATATTAAATTATTAGTTTTTATTTTAATGTTTATACTTCAAAATGTCAGTAAACATTTTTTGTGTTTTGAAATTTAGGAGTTTTCCAACATTCAAAATATGAATGGATCCTCTTCACAATCTAGATCGACTACATGGATAACAGTCGAGGTAATTAATTTAATTTCTAGCATATTTTTACATTTACAATTGGGATAAAATATACTAACATCATGTGTTTTTATGTTTGTAGTGTCCACGACAACCAGAGAGACGAACTTATGTGGTTATTATTGCATACGATACGTTCGAGATATCATTAAGTACGTCCAAGAAAATAATGGACAGCTTCATGATAATTTTAGTGATGTAAGTTTCATTTTTTTGTCTTTTTAAAAATATATAAAATTTACATTAATATAAAATGTGTTTTGATGTGGAAATAGGTGTTTCCAAATGGACGGGAAAGTTACCCGTCTTTCGTTATGAATGAAGTAAGGGACGAATTCTCTTATTACATTCTTGATTGTCCTGCTCAAGAATATCAATGGAATTGATGAGGTAATTTATATAATTATACAATATCATTGTTTCAATGAATAATGTACGTTGTGACAAGTTTTCTAACTCGTGTAATTTTTTTGTAGGTTTAACATGAGAAAGAAGATATGGATAATCAGTATTTTGTGGCTTTTATCATGTTATAACTTTTGTTCATCAAAATGAGTTGATTTTAGTAGCTTTTGATTAGATGATGTCATTGTGGAATTGTTGGAAAATATTGTATATTTTGTGTATGATGTATGAAATGTGATGTTGATCTTTTAATTTGTGATATGTGGGAATGAAAACTGAATGATCATCTTTCAAACCTGTGAAGTAAACAATGGTCAGTTTTTTGCAGGTTTGGTTTTCTGAACAACAAAACTCAAGCCTGAAAAATATTGCAAATTTACAACAGCGCTTATTTTTAAATGCGCTGTGAAAAACAACTTTTTACAGCGCTTTATAAGCGCTGTAATAAATGAATATTTAACAGCGCTTAATAGATTAAGCGCTGTTAAAAATGTTACTCCGATTGAATTTTTTGTTTCTTTATACAGCGATTTTTTAAAAGAAGCGCTGTTAAATATTCGTATATTACAGCGCTGTTAATTTTAGGCGCTGTTAAAAAGTTTCAGATCTACTTTTTTAAGTTTTACCCTACTTCGTTTCTTTTGTTTCCGCACTCACACGTCGTCTCTGCCTTGGAACTTAAATTAATCTCAACCCGATAAGTCATCCTTTTCAGTCTTGTTTATAATATTGTGTTAAAAGTAAGTTTGTTTGAATTTTTTATTTAGATGCGCTTATGATTATCCATAATTTAATCGTCTTGCATGTCTTGCTTGTCTTATTCTAGGTATTTCAATTCCGATTATTCTCAACCTTGTTAGTCATAATGGATCGAAGTTGGATGTATTTAAATCGTTTGTCTGTTGGTTATGAAGAAGGAATAAGAGGGTTCTGTCAGTTTGCTAAGGATTTTGCAGACCGGAATGACACTGAATATGTGTTTTGTCCATGCACTGATTGTTGGAATAACAAGAAAATAAAAGTCGGAGATCTTCACAAGCATTTGTTGTTAAAGGGGATTGATCCAAAGTACAAAGTTTGGCATTTACACGGTGAATGTGAGACAGCTAGCTCTCCCCCCCCAGATGGAACAACATGGATTTAATGAAAATATGGACTGGGAGGATGACGATTTAATTGGAATGGTGAATAACATTGAGAAAGAGATGAACGTCGGGTCTTCTGTCATTGAAAAACTTAAATCTGATTCAGAGACACCTTTGTACGATGGTTGCACAAAATTTACCAAACTTTCAGCAGTGTTAAAGTTGTTTAATCTGAAAGCAAAGAATGGATGGAGTGATAAGAGTTTTACAGAGTTATTGACATTGGTATCAGAAATGCTTCCTGATCCGAACACACTACCTACTCGTACTTATGATGCGAAGAGGGTAATGTGTCCTATGGGAATCGAATACTCAAAAATTCATGCATGTCCAAACGATTGTATTTTGTATCGAGGTCGGTATAAAGATCTAACTGAATGTCCAGTTTGTAACTCTTCAAGATATAAACCGAACAAAGCACCCAGTATCAGTTCAAAAGGCGCACCGTCTAAAGTGTTGTGGTATTTACCTCCAATTCCTAGATTTCAGAGGCTCTTCTCAATCTCAGACGACGCTACTAATTTGCGATGGCATGCTGAAAAGCGTGTTGAGGATTATATGATGCGTCACCCGGCTGATTCAGTTCAGTGGAAGACTTTTGACGAAACATTTCCTGAATTTGGATGCGATCCAAGAAACTTGCGTTTAGGTTTGTGCACTGATGGAGTGAATCCGTTTGGAAATCTTAGTAGTCAGCATAGTACATGGCCAGTCATATTGGTTATTTATAATCTTCCACCTTGGTTGTGCATGAAACGCAGATATATGATGCTCTCATTATTGATTTCTGGGCCTCGGCAGCCGGGGAATAACATTGATGTTTATTTACAGCCATTGATAGATGATCTAATTCTTTTGTGGGACAAGGGTGTCCCTACTTATGATGTATCTAGAGACGAGTTTTTTGATATGCGAGCGATGTTATTTTGCACAGTCAATGATTTTCCTGCATACGGTAACTTGTCCGGGTATAAGATTAAAGGATACAAAGCATGCCCAATATGTGGAGAGAATACACATTCTCAACATCTTAAAAACTGTCGCAAGATTGTTTACATGGGACACAGACGTTTCCTTCCGACCAATCATTCCTACCGTCGAAAGAAAGCTTCATTTAATGGGAAAGTTGAGTTTGAAAATGAACCAAATCAGCTTCTGGCAAGGAAATACTTGATACTATTTGGGAAGTTCCTAATGTTTTGGGAAAACGAGGACGTAATACTGTTGATGGTTTGTGGAAAAAGCGATCTATATTTTTTGATCTCCCATACTGGTATACCCTTACTGTTAGACATTGTATTGACGTTATGCATGTGGAGAAAAATATTTGTGATAGTCTTATCGGTACCATTCTTAACATTCCTGGAAAGTCAAAGGATGGTGTGAAGGCTAGATTGGACATGCTTGAAATGAACATTCGTAAGGAGTTAGCTCCCGAACAAAGAGGACAAAGAACCTATCTACCACCTGCGTGTACGACTTTATCTAAAACTGAAAAAATTAGTTTTTGTTCCAGTTTGAAGGGTGTTAAAGTTCCTTCGGGTTTCTCGTCAAATATTTCAAGTCTGGTTTCCATGAAAGACATGCGTCTTGTTGGTTTAAAATCTCATGATTGTCATACATTGATGCAACAGCTATTGCCTATCGCAATTCGTGGGATATTGCCTGAGAACGTGAGATCTGCTATTACAAGATTGTGTGTTGTTTTCAGCTCTTTGTGTTCTAAGACAGTTGACCCGCTTGACTTAGACGAACTCCAAAATCAAATTGTTGTTACTATCTGTCAGCTTGAGATGTATTTTCCTCCCTCATTTTTTGACATTATGGTTCATTTGACTATTCATTTAGTACGGGAGATAAAATTTCTTGGACCGGTCCATATGAGATGGATGTATCCTTTCGAAAGGTACATGAAGACCTTAAAAGGTTATGTGAGAAATAGACATCGACCTGAAGGTTCTATGGTTGAAGGATACATTGCCGAGGAAGCAATTGAGTTTTGCTCACATTATTTGGGCAATATTGAGTCTATTGGGATTCCAAAGCCGCGACACTTTGATCGTCTTCAGGGGAAAGGAACAATTGGATTTCAAGTTAAAGTTGTTCCTCGATCAGAGTTGCATGACGCCCATTTCTACGTGTTGCGGCAGGTTGATGAGATCGAGCCCTTTGTAGAACGTCATTTGCAATTGATAAGGTCATCTAATCAGGGAAAATCTGAAAAGTTGATCCAAAAAAAGCATTCAGAAGAGTTTGCTTCTTGGTTGAAAGACGACGTTTTAAGTTCAAATGTGCCTGATTTTGTGAAGTCTCTTGGTGTTGGGCCTAGTTGCGCCGTTCATTCTATAGAGGGTATGATTTAAATGGTTATTCTTTTTACACAAAAGATCAGGATGAAAGAAGTTCAGTTCAGAATAGTGGCGTGACAATTGTTGCCGATACAATTCATGTGTCTAGTGCCAAAGATAAGAAAACCGTGTTATTGAAGACATATGGGAAATAGACTACGTAGAAGTTCGGATACCTGTTTTCAAGTGCAAATGGGTGCATAGTTCGAATGTTCGTATTGATGAATTTGGTATGACATTTGTTGACTTTCGTAGAGAAGGATACAAAGACGAGCCTTTCATCATGGCTGAGCAAGCTAAACAAGTATTTTACGTCAAGGATCCCACAAATGAGCATAAATATATTGTCGTTCATGGAAAACAACATATTTTCTTCGAAGATGGTATGGATACAAATGATTACTCTGAAGATAGTGCAGCGGTTTGTAGCACCATTCCAAACAATTTCGAAGACGTTGTTGAATTTCAACAGAGAAGGGATGATCACAATGAAGGCATATGGATTGAAAAACAATGTAAGAATTCCGAATATTTTTCAAAACATTAATATATTTGTGAAGTTGTGTTTAGATTTATACATCATTTACTTATTTTGCTTGGTGTTTTTATACAGGATTTTAGTGATGAGCACGCTATATAAAGGGATGATGTAATCAAACTTTTTTTATGATTTGGAATTAAGCAGGTAATTAATGTGTTGAAAATTCTTACTTTTTAAAATTTAAATTATTTTATTTGTTTTATTGTGTAAATTGTCCTTATATTTAATTTTTTCATGCAGCTGGTATTCGCTCGAGATAATATGAATTGTGAAGATTCAAAATTATTAGATGATGTTTTAATAGAGCTTGTGTTTATTGTAATTTAAGTAATTATCAATGATGAAAGTGTGTTTATTGTAATTTGTAAATATATATAATAAAAATACTGCTCTGTTTTTAAACATATTACAGCGCTTTAATAAAGAAACGCTTTGGTATATATCATGTCTAATAAATATAATTAGCGATTTAAACATTTAACAGCGCTTATTATAAACAGGGCTGTTAAAAATGTATTTACCACAGCGCCTTACATATAAAGCGCTGTTGTAATTAGGGTTCTAAACCCTGAACCCCGAACCCTAACCCTCAATCCAAACCCTAATTATAACAGCGTTTAAATTATAAGCGCTGTAATATATATTTAAAATAATAATAAAATAATTGTTTTTACAGCGTTTAAAATAAATAAACGCTGTAAATTATAAATATTACAGCGCTTATTCTTCATAAAAGCGCTGTAAAATATATTTTCAGTATTTTCAAGTTTTAAAAATCAGGTAATATATTTTTTAGGTTTTTGTTATTTTAAGAATTTAAAAACTCAATTAGTAACATTCTATATATTAAAATATCATGAAAACATTAATAAGCATTTGAAATCATTGGTATTTGAAGATTTGTACAGGGTCTCTTTACTATGCACTAAGTTGAACATTGTACATTTTGATCAACTAAACTTTTCACTAATAAAAACAAAACAGAAATGCAAATGATTTTTTTTAAGTAAATGAGTTATAAGCTTCATTTATCAAATTTCCAACCAAATTTGTTTCATAATAATCAATGAATTCTGAACAAAAAAACAAAACAAATAAAAACATTTATAACAGCGCCTATAAAGGAAAAGCGCTGTTGTAAATGAAATACCACAGCGCTTATTCGGTATAAGCGCTGTAATAAATGTATCAGTAATTCGATTTCCTTAATTAAAAAATATTTATCTATATTTTACAGCGCTTTTATATTTTAAGCGCTGTTGAATATGTTAAATTACCTGATTGGTCGAAACAGTTTCGCGCAGATTTTAATCCCAGTCGTTGTTTAAATGAATCTAACGGTCCGTATTCAATATTAAAATTTCAGAATTTTAAGTCACCCGCACAAATTTCCCGCTATAGGCTTTCTATATATAACCAAATGTACAACAAAATTTACATTGAAATTTTCTTTCAAACCTATGTTGTTCTTGTCGGATGCTTTGTTGCGCATAAAATTCCCGTTTCAAGTAAGGAATCCAACTCTTATTTGTTACACTTTTGTGTTTTATATTTTTCGTTAAACTTATTTGTTCTTTGTTTGATATTAACTCTATTCTATTCTTCAATATATTTTTTGTAGATTTGTTGTATGATATATGTCGAGGACGATGAGCCAATTCAAGACGAGCAATGAGGTTAATTCAAGACGAGCAATGAGACAAATTCAGTAGTTTTGGTCCATAATATTTATTTGCTAATGCTTGTAAAAAAGAATGTTAAATTGGGTTTCCATTTCATTGTAAAAGTACGATTTAAATAAAAAATAAAGAAAATTATAATCAAAACTGATTCCCTTTAAAGCGGTTATTAATATTATTAACTTTCCAAAACTGTCTTCTCAAATCTCCGTAACTATAATAAATCTTAATGCGCTTAATTATATTTTTTTATAATTAATATCTTATATTTAACAGCGCTTAATTAAAAAACGCTGTAAAATTAAACATTTAACAGCGCTCTTATATATAGAGCGCTGTAAAATGTTTACATTTTTTACAGCGCTCTTTTATAAAACGCTGTAATATTTTATATTCGAATTATTAAATTTTCAAATTAAAAAACTAATAACTATTTTACAGCGCTTAAATAAAAACGCTGTGTAATAAATTAATCAAACGACCTCGTCTTTGGTTTTACGCTTGGTTGTGAGTGATTATTTTTAACAGCGCTTTATATTTAAACGCTGTAAAAAACAAAATAACAGCGCTCTTTATTTTTCTTTTACAGCGCTTCATGAAGCGCTGTTGAAAATAGTGCTGTAATAAATCAGTGACTTTATTACAGCGCTCTTTTTAAAAAAGCGTTGTTGTTTATATATATTTATAACAGCGCTTATTAGTAAAGAAGCGTTGTTATTAATAACTATAAACAACAGCGCTTTTCTATAACAAGCGCTGTAATAAATCCGTGATTTACAAAGCAAAAACAAGCGCTGTTATAAATGTGATCTGTAGTAGTGCTCGTTGGCTCTTGGTTAGAACATTAGTGGAAATCAATGATCTTGGCATATGATCTTGCTGACATTAATCTTGATTTTTGTCTTTGATCTTGCTGCTCTAGCAGTGTTAAGATTAGTGCAATAAATTAAAGTATTTTGTGCATCATTTTTTTACTTTAACTTTGCTTGTTTTCTCATAATTGTTCAGATCGCTTAGCTCTAAAGATTGCTATTTTTCTTGATTGATTTGATCTTGCAGTCTTTGCTAGTAAGGATTTAATGCTTAGTCATTAGCATTTTGCATGTTAAGGCTTTCATACAAAATCAGCGGGTAATATTTTTTATCTTTGCTTTTATTTGCATTTGATCATAGCTAATTTTCTTGCTAAAATTGTGTGAATTCAGCGGTGTCTTCGTGTTGTTTATATGAGTTCTAGTGTTTAGTTTGCTATAATTAGGTGAATATGATGTCAAAACTAGGTTATGGTGATGATACCTTGTTTTATATAATGATAATTGATGATTAGTGGTTCAAGCGCTTGAGAGGCCTAAATGGTACGTGTTAACAGAAAGGGTTAATTAGGAAAAATCACCCTCGTAATAAGGGGTTTTTACGGCACCACCCGTGTAATGTGATACTACAGTAAACTATTTATTTCTATTACTTCCTTTATATCATTTTTAACCACCTCTCCGTTAATGGAGATGGTGAAGCGCTAACAAAAAAGATTATAGAGGTGGTGAAGTCAAATATTATTTATTATGCGAGTGGTGTATTAAAATATAAAATAAATATGTATTCAATATTTAATATAGTGTAGTGTTACTTGCACCCCCCAAGACAAAACACCCCCTCAAAATCCCTCTTTCTTCAATTATACTCTTTTCTCATTTTATTTACTTTTCTTTTTCATACTACTTATACTATAATAATTCCATTTTTTTAACGTAGCATATTTATAAAATTTCTGATATTTAATATTTTATTTAAATATATTTATACAATTAGAACATAAAATTATTTAAAATCTGCGTAAATTTAAAAATGTCATACTTTTATGTATTTTGTTTATTTTAATTTATGAACTCAAATGCATGCGAATTTTACAGAATTATTTATTTTGGACCGGTGATGTGACATGATGTCATCTGGGTGATCGCTGCACTAATCGGGCTGGGTGAAGAGGGTTGGATGCAAGTACGGTGGGATCTTATTGAAGAGATTCAAAATAAGGATATGTATGATGTCATCTTTCCAAATAAGGATACATCAAACAATCTTCTATTTTTTGTTAAATTATTTTGATACACCAGCACCTGAGAGGCATTGGATGGAGTCTATGACTTTGGGAATTGTCATCGCATCAGGTATAATATTGTACTCCATACATTTGGTAGAACTAACTGGAGTTGTTTTACCCATTTTGCCATTAAGATCTCCTCCAGTTAAAGACAACGAGCGCAACAGAAATAGCCCTTGGACATGTTGGAAACCACTTCATTCAACTTTTTTTACACCCATATCATCCGGTGCCACCTATTCCAACATGGTGGTGGGAATATTCATCACATGAAGCTAGAGGGTGGGCATCTTCATATCAGACACGTATTAATCTATGGAATGATATAAACGGGTTCGGGCCTCCAGGAACAACATTTGGAGGAAATATTGATTAGAAATGACTACTTTTTATTTATCTATTTTAAGTATTGTTGAATGTTTTTTAAAGTATTGTTGAATGTTTTTTAAGTATTGTGGTCAAGAAATTACTTGTAGTTTGAACGCTTTTATGTTTTATTTTGACTAGTATTGAATAAATTTGCTTATGGCGTTTTAATTGTTCAGCATTTTCTAAATACTACTAATAATAAATAGTAATATTAAATTATTTTAAATGTTAATTATATTTTTGTTTATTTTTTAAAAGTATTTAAAAATTGCAAAAATATTTAATAATTAAAATAATATAAAGAAAATTAGAATTAAATATTTAAAATTTAATATAATTAAACAAGATACAACAAGTAAATGGCTTAAGAATAATTATGATTTGAATGAAGGGTAAAAATGGTAAAGTTGACATGGGTGTTTGTTCTTGGGGGGTGGGAGTAACAACTCCCTTTAATATATTTTACGGAATATTTGACGAAATAGTGTTGAGGTGGTGCTTTTGATAACAAGAGTAGAAAGGTAAATGGTTACTGTATGTGGTTTTGGGCTTTTAAGCTCGTTTACTATTTCAAAGAGAACGACGAGCCCGTCAAGACCCGCCTGGCTTGCTAGTGATGTATGGTGGTTTTGGGCTTTTAAGGCTCGTTTACTATTTTATTTTATTTTTTAATATTTTCGAATATTTTCCGATTTTGTTTTTAGGATTTTTCGAGTTTCCTATTCAAAGAAAAGTTAGCTATGTCGTTAGACGATTAATTTTCATTATTAATAAAAGTTTCTAGAGTTTTCTACTTGTAATTCTTCTATCTCATACGCTTCATCAGATGTTCAATTCTATTACTTGTTATTTACAGTGGGAAATGGAGGACGACATCGATTAATAATAATTATTGATCTATTATTTATTATTTGAAATGCGAAATTGACAGATCCGTCCGATCATCAATGCTTTTCCAATGATTTTTACCTAAATTCTCCAAACACAAACCCTCTTGAATAATGGATTCAAGTAAATTTTAAATAATATATCGAAATAATCTAACAGTTTCTTTTCGCTAATGAGGATAAAAAGGTAAAATTAATATTCCAGTACAAATGGACGTCGGTGTCCCTAACAAATTATTTGAAATGTCCCATAAATCATATGAACCGATTAATTCATGTTGGTTTTTATTCGGAGTACTTTTTAGCTTCTTAAATCAAAGGCTTTTCTAAATGGTCTTCAGGACTAGAAGTCTCTTTTTTGTACTACAAAATTGAATGAAAAGATTAACGAATCACGATCCACAAACACATATGTTCAAAATATTCAAAGCTTAACTGGTAGATCGTTACTCCATATATCCTTATATTGTCAGATGATCATTACAAGTTGGAACTTAAAGATGCAGGTGATAGATAGTCACCACTCCACCATCTCTAACATCTTCACCACTCCCCACATCTCCGGCCGCTTATCCACTTCCCCCCACACACTTCAAAGCCACTTGCAAACAGCCACTCTCTTCATCCGCCCCAATTCCCAACAAATTTCTTATCAAACAATCTGCATCAAATCTTCTCCCGCCACCGACTCCACCCACCTTGGCAAATCAAGCTCATCCTTCCCCACTACCTGCACCTGATTCGGAACTTCCCCTGTCAATATTTTCTAGCAGCACCACTCCAAAACTATAAACATCCGTTTAAAACACATATCAATATTTCCGGATGCAGCAACTCCGGGCTATATAACCCGCCACCCGACACGGTGTGAGAGGTCCGAATAATTGATACATATTGTAATCCGAAAGACATGCTTCCAGAGACTTGGTTATCAAAATGTTGGATGATTTTACATTCCCATGCGGCAACTTGACTGTCGAATGGATATACTGAAGCCCTCTTGCAGCCGTTAATCCAATTTTAATCGGGTTAACCAGTCAAGTGGCTTCCACCTGACCCTTTACTCCCTGTAAAAATGTTCCATCAAACAAAACATGTCACATTACATCTATGGCTTTAAAAAACAAAACATTATTTGACTTAAAAAGCAGAACGTCAAACCCTAAACCAACGGAAAATGAAGACGGAGAAGAAGAAGAAGATATATACCGTGTAGAAGGGAGGACAAGTTGCCAAAGGGGATGAAGTCGGTAATGACAAGCTTCTCATCTTGACAATAATAATAAGCAATAAGTTTGACAACATTTGATGTTGGAGTTGGCCAAGCAATGCCAAATGATATCAAACTCTTTCTTCGCAACAATGATCTGTCTTAACCTCTTTCACGATCACCTTCGTCCCGTCTCCATTTCCGCCCTATACGAAGTCCCGGTACTCCCCTTACCTAGCAACTTCAGCTGAAGCTGCCCAGTAACGATTGAAAATCAAATTATACTTCTCCGGTTCGAAGAATATTAACTTGTTATATCTTCGACTGCTCACAAGTGGTTGTAGTGCGTTCTTTACTGATGCACTGCTGAAATCCGCAGTTGAAATCCATCTGAAAATGGCAAAGGAGACTGTGGTGTTCCGCGACAAAGACCGCAATGTCTGATCAAAACAGTATACTTCAATAAACATATGAAACCAAAGCAGACACAACACAAATTGTGTTAATAATCCAATGACGGAAGTCGGGAGCCTGTTGATGATCTCTTAACGTTTGGTTGAGAATCCGGGTGGCAAGACCGTAAAGGTTTGCCGCAGAGAAGCGCATTTCCTTCAAAAGATGATTCGGAAAAAAACTCGAATACATCGTCCGGTATCTCTCCGAGTAAATTATTGTTCGCAACATTAAACACGACCAATTTCTTAATGTTGTCGATCTTCGGAAGTTCTCCAAGAAATGATTGTTCTGTAAAAGCAAAGTCTTTAGCCATTACTAAAGTCATTCAAGGCTGCAGGAATGCTTCCTTCGAAACGATTGCTCGAAAGGTCTAGTCTCACCAAATGCGGCAATTTAGTGATACTGAGCGGAAAAAGACCGGAGAAATGATTTTGTTGTAAATAGATGCGTTAAAGAGGACAAGTGTTCGAAGTCAGGTGGAATAGAGCCAAAAGAGTCGGTTTTGTCTGAGACCTCAAGATACGGACTTAGGCAACTGGCCTAAAGAATTGACCGGGATTTGACCGGTGAGACGGACGCCAGGGAGACGGAAACTATCAAATGTGAGCCTCTGTAGAATCGCACTTGAACTCCGGTCCAGTTTGCAAACTGAGATTGATGATCCCATTTTAGTTTTGAACTTTCGTAGCTGAGATTGGTTATGAAGTTGAGTAAAGCTTGTTTTTCGATCGTCGGTTCGGCAAATGTACGAATACCCAGAACGCAATTGCTATAAAATGATGCTGCGTGAATTTGTAGATATGGCTATTGCGGCCATTGTGGAAAAGTTTGATCTTTTTCGGCAATGGAAAACAGAGGAAGGTGACAACTGACAAAAAATGGAGGAATAGAAATTAACATGTGGGATATGAAGCGGACTGAGTGGGGAGAGTAAATGCTTATTTTTGAAAACGCTGTTTTTCAATGGAATTGGAAATTGTAAATTCCTACTAGGAATATGAAGTCAAAGTTGGAGTTGTTGTGATTATGGAATTTATTAAGTATTAATTTTTTACTTTGTTATTAAATTGAGAATATAAAAAAGCCGTGAAAATCATGAGATTGGAATACAAAATGACATTGCATTAATATTTTTATTCGAGTTATTTAAGTTTAGTAGGATGGGATACATTATAGCATAAATAATATTAAGATTCAAATTATTTTTGATTAAAATTGCTGTTTGAATAAAAAATACGGGTGATTTTGATCAACGATTATCAGCAAAAACTGTCGGACGAATGTAAATCAAAGATTGATACGATTTTTATGTTTAAAATATGTATGTCCCTCTTGGGTAGAGTTTAAGAGAAACAAAGAATTTATGTAAGACTGAATGACTTAATATCAACAGTTGGATTAGATTAATCTGCGGTTGAGATTAAAGTTGGTTTCATATAATGGGCGGTTGGATTTGCAAAAAACCCTAGCGTTTGAGATTAACGGTTATTTTTTTGAATCAAATCTCATTCATTGAATTATTAATATTCAATAATTGTAATCATGTCTAACTGTCTCACATTTATTTATCTGTCCTCTTAGAACCTTACTCTGTCCCTCTTAATCCTTTTTTTGTCAATACATATGATTATGGGGATACGGTAAAAGTAAATTATTTTTTATAAAATATGAAGAAATCTTGATCGTCAATTTGGATAATTGAACGATCTAAATTTTGGGCTAATTTGGAATATCAAAATGAATTATAGATTGAATATATTAATAAATAAATTCTTATAATAAATTAGGTCGAACTGAAACACAAAAAGAAAAACGGTTAGCAATCAGCACAAATTAACAACATTCAAATATTACACACCCAATCTCATTTAAATTCTGAATCTTGAATGATGCTTCAGTTCTGTGACCTAAACCTGTCGTAGACAACGATTCAGAAGCTTCCAGCGATCCTTCCATTCAACCCTCTCAGTAATGGATCCAGCGATTTTTGTAAGGGGGTCAAAAATTTTACAGGATCACAAAAAAATGTATTATATTTAATTATTATCCTACGAGTTCGGATTATGGGAGATGTTTAAGTTTTATAAGTATGAGGACACCATCTCATTGATTTTGATTTATCTGACAATTGAAATTAAATTGATTTTGAATTAAAATAGGTGGTTAAATTAGCAAAATACACGAACGGGTGAAAATGACAATTATCAATATCAACGTTGGATGAATAGAAATTAACGGTGGAGATGATGTTCTTCCGTCTTACAAAACTTATTTGTCTTCATTATCCTACATATTTAGATTGAAAATATTTGCATCATGATTTATAATAAATAATACGAAAAGGTTTAAGAATGACATTTATGCTTTGCAAATGAGGGATTGTATTATGTGGATCCATCTATTTTGGTGAACTCATGAATCCCACTTTACATCCGTTAATTGCATCTTTTTAATGTACCAGATTGTACCAACACATCAATGAAACATGCAGGGGCGGATTTAGGGGGGCTGGCAGGGTCCCTTGCCCCCCTAAGTTTGAAAAAATGTTGTTTACATAGGTATTTGATAGTGAAAAGACAGGTAAATCTAGTGGCGCATTGGTAGCATGCTTGCTTTGTACCTTGCTAATCCCTGCCTGTTTAATTTTTATGAAATTTTGCCCCCTACTTTACTGGGCTGGCTCCGCCACTGGAGACATGTGATTGATAAATACAAAAGGGAGGTTTCGAACTCAGGTCTTATAGAACTTTAGCAAGATTTCAACCACTACACCTCAATCAAGGAATAAGCCGACCCCCAAGACCTCCTTGGTTCCGCCCTTGAACCCTCTAATAACATATACACTTATCAAATTAAAATATCATCAAACACAAAATGTGTTACGGTTCAAACTGCACCCATCTGAACTATATGTATGACACATGAGAAAATTATATGCCAAAGAATATAGGTTTTTTCGTTAAACACCACCCTCTCAATACCTCAATTTTAATGAAAATACCCCTTCAATTTTTTTTACATAATCACCCCTTAATTCAAAAATCATTTAATCATGACACCCCATCGATGGTTTCGCCGTCTTTTGCCGAAAAATTGATCGTTGACTTAGTTGACTATGATTTAAATCCAATTTTGACACAAAAAACTAATCTAATAACACCATGAACTCAAAATAAGATTAAGTGAACATTAATAAAGAGCAATTTTCAGAAAAAGTTTCGATCTATTAAATTTGTGGAGGGGATGAAATTGGGGGTTATGGGTTTTGGATTAGGGGTGAAACCGGTACCGGGAACCGGGATATTTGCCATTTTTGGTCCCGGTCCCGAAAATTCGGGACTTTTAAAATCGGTACCGGAACCGGTCCCGGTTTTAAAAAATCCCGAATTTTTCCCGAATTTCGGTACCGGGACCGGGACCGGGTAATGCCTTCGGTACCGGTACGAACCGGTCCGGTTTTAAAAAATCCTGAATTTTTTTTTTTTTTTTTTTTTTTTTTTTTTTTTTAATAGTCAAATCATATACTTTATATTACGATATGAATATTTTTATTTGATATTGTTACCCGAATTTGAAGATAGGTCCAGAACTTCAATCTTCAATATAAAAATTAATATTTAACTATAATATTTAAAAAAAATAATATTTAAAAAATAATATTTAATTAATCCGTTACCGGTACCGGAACGGTGATTTTGTCACTGGGTACCGGTCCCGGTAACGGTACCTGATTTTCGGTACCGGGACAGAACCGGTACCGTTTTTTTATTGTTTTTCCCGGTTTGGAACCGGAACCGGGACCGGGACCGGAACCGGAACCGGGACCGGAACCGGGTACCGGGATTTTGTTACACCCCTATTTTGGATGATCATTGCTTCAATTAAATAAGTATGAAGTCAAATTAAAGTTTAATTGTTAATATATTAATGGAGAATTATGATTTATATCATGGTCAACTAAGGCAATGGCTAATATTCCGATAAACACCGAAACTGGTGGTGGGGCGTCACGATTCAACGATTTCTGAATTAAATAGTGGTTATATCAATAAAAAAAATTGAAGGGATGGTTTCGTTAAAATTGAAGTATATATTATGGATCTTCAAACAATATGTTTTACAGTAGCATCTTCATTGCAAATATAATGTATGTTAGCACACCTAATTTGTGAGTAATAACTAAAATATATCAATATTCTTGTTCCATAATGATGAAGTGCGTGACGGAAAAGAACGATAAATATCAATAACTTGTTAATTCCATAAATTAACAAGAGAAATTGATAGCAAGAGTCTTGATTTCAACCGAAATCACGAAACTTGATGACAAAAGGGAAACCCTAATTTTTATTCATCATAAGCCGTCTGACAAAAGGAAGTACAATTTGCTTAAATTAGAAAATAAATGAAACCCTAAACATAAAAGAAACCTTAATTTAGATAGTAGCCCAAAATCAACTAATTAGCCCACATCATTCTCTCCATGTCGAAAAGATTCGTCCTCGAATCACAGGCCGGTTCGTCTAAGATCATGATCTGAAGAAATAAGACATATCATAGGGCGTGCGTTCATGAGAATCAACCTTGAAATCATTATCGAAATCTGAAACATCCTCCTTAAGGACTTAACTCGCACATCGAGCTCTCCTGTCCGAGGAGGATTTCACTATAATTCGATAGGATTTTCCTTAGTGACAGCTACAACACCACGCATCATAATGAACTCGAACAATCTTTGTTCAGACGTTCGATCTGACTTCTTTAAGCATTAACTCTCCACGGCTCAGCATCATCTAGGGCTGCCGGTTGAGCGGCAACTCTCCTTTGTGCTCGAGGTGGCATAATTGCAGGTTGCCGTGAAATCGATACAAATCTGGACTCAGAGCAAAAATAATTTTAGGACCATCAAAGGTAAAGGGGTGTTCCAACTGTCTTCGCATACCCGATTGATTTGGTAGTATTTTAGCTACATCCTGTGTCGACTCAGGATCAAGTCTCGGTTGGTGGTGATGTGACACACTCCTAGGATCGGCTGGAAACTGATACCAAACTGATGCAGCGCGTGACGAGAAGGAACGATAAATATCAATAACTCGTTGATTCCATAAATTAATAAGAAAATAAATGAAACCCTAAACATAAAAGAAACCCTAATTTAGATAGTAGCCCAAAACCAACTAATTAGCCCACATCACATAATTATGTTGTCCTAATACAATAACCTATATAAAGAAAAAGTTCTAGGAGGGCGTATAGGTTTTCATATGACGGTGAGACATAATTTTGATCGTTGATTTATTATAATCTAATGATTGGGATTTAAAGTAGAACAATCGTCAAATCCAACTGTCTCGTATTTTTTCGTAAATCTAACCGCCCTATATAATTAATAACCAACTTTAATCTCAACTGTTGGATCAATCAAATTAACGACTGAAATACGTCTTTCGGTCTCATAAATCATTTGTCTCTCCTATTCTCATTTCACTTATATAATATCATCGTGTCAAATAATGGGGGAATGCATCCATGCCCCCTTTGATCAACACGTACATGGAATACAAATACGAAAATTATCAAAACACTTCTCATGCTAGAGTATTTTATGAGACATCATTAATTATCAGGATTTATATATCTTCCTCCTTATTCCATTTATAGTATATGGAGTAGCGGCGTAGCGATCAGTTATTCGCTTTCTGTTCGCAAAGGTAAGAGATTCAAGTCCTCCTGAGTGCATGTCCATCTTGAGTCCGGGATCTGTCCAGCCCTTGAGCGATAAATTAAAAATTTAAAATTTAAAATATATTTCTATTATGTCCTAATCATGTTTTATTTTTACTTTGAACAAAACTTCTAACTTTTTAGATAATCTCAAAAGACATGCAAAACATAGGTTACAATAAATGTATCATAAATCATATTTTTTCTTTTTTTCCGATAGCGTATCGTAAATCATATTAACTTATACATTTTTTTTGGGAACAAAAGTGAATATTTTTTCATTGAATCGTGAATATATCAGGTCATGTTTATAAAGTGAAACAAAAACGATAGTACAAAATCGAAGATATCTCGAACACTGAGGTTGAGGGATGGCAATCAGCCACATCCATGCACTCAATCAGATTGATGAATGTATCTAAGCCTAATTCTAAATTGAAGTCAAAGTCACGTGTGCTGACTTTCTTAACCAAACGCAGCGTTTCCAAAGGCTTTTAAAACAAAGCCCAGTCCACCTCATTGAATCAAAAACGCAGCAATGGCTGCCGTTTTGATCAAACTTGGCAGCTACATTGATCACTGTTTCCAGCCACTTTCACCAAGCTTTTCCGGCCAAAATTCAGACCTCAATCAGATAATTGAAGGCGGCGAGGGCGGTGGTTGTCGATGAGAGGAGGAAGATGGCTAGTCAAACAATCAAAAAACTCCTTGAGGTTGAGGGATCCATCATCCCGTGAAGGCGAGGATCCTCTCCTCTACTCCTGAGCGGCGTTCGAATCGAAAAGGGCAGATGAGTGAATGAAAGAGAATTCAGAGAGGAAGGTGTGTAAGAAAGAGGGTTTTAACTACTACTTTTTTACTGACACATATTAGACATTTTTATCAGTGCATAAACTTTATTTCTTTTTTATAAAAAAATTTATTCCTATGTCGCTCAAGGACTGGACAGTCCCGAGACTCAAGGCGGAGATGCACTGGGTCCAAAGACCGCAGAGACCGGATGACTGACCGTTAGGCCGCTACTCCTTGTGCAACTTCATATCTTCACAACACATATTTTTAAGAAAATGTGAATGAAATTTGCACAATTAAAATAACTAAAATAAACTTTTTCATAAATATAATACATATTAATTGGGGAAATTATCAACAATATTAGGTTTGAGTTATGTTATTTAGTTTTTGTCAAGTTTGAGTTTTGAAATTCAAAAATCTCACCTTTTTAAGATCCCGCGGTTTGAAACGGCTCTGTAGAAAATGACATAACATTTAATCCTATGTGGCATGACACATCTGCGTTAAACGACGCTATTTTATATTTTATATTTTATATTTCCCCTAATCATACAGAAATTCCAGATAATGCTTAGTGTGACATGATGCTTCTTGATGAACAACCTGAATAGAAAGAATAAATAAGCACAATCCACACAAAATGTTGTCAAAATATTCAAACTTTTCCGTTAGATTGCTTCGCCTTATACTGTCAGATGATCTCCATCAATTCAAACTGAATGAAATTGCTGATAATAAATTAGGGGAGAAAATGATTAATATTATTTTATTTTTGGATGTGCATTTGGAGGAATTAGCTTATCTAACAATTTAAACCTTCAAGTTAGACATGCAGAATTAAGTTTTTTGTAATTGGATTTTAAAAAAAATTGGGAAAATTTTCCGATTTATCAAAATACTTGTAAATTGATAAATTTCAGGTCTGGAATTGGAATATAAATTTGAAATTGGAAAAAAAATTCCGGTCGGAATTTTCGTAACTACCGATAATCGTCGCACTTTACAATCTCTAACATCTTCACCACCTCCCACATCTCTGGCCGCTTATCAACCTCAACTTCCACACACTTCAAAGCCACTTGCAAAACGGCCGCAATATCTTCCTCCACCCCACTTCCTAACAAATTCTTATCAAAAAATTTGCATCAATCTTCTCCGCAACTGCTAATTCTGCCCACCTTGGTAAATCAAGCTCATCTTTATCGACTTTCTGCACCTGATCCGGTGACTTTCCTGTCAATATTTCTAGCAACACCACCCCAAAATATAAACATCTGTTTTGAAACTTATCATCATTCCCGGATGCAGCAACTCCGGAGCTCTATAACCCGTCACCCGACGCGGTGTGAGTGTTCCAAATAAATGATTCATACAGTAATCCGAAAGACATGCTTCTAAAGACTCGTTTACAAAAATATTGGATGATTTTACATTCCCATGCGGCAGATTGGCCGTCTCATGGATATACTGAAGCCCTCTTGCAGCCGTTAACCCGATTTTATAACGTGTTTAACCAATCAAGTTGCGTACCATTTGAACCCTCGCTCCCTGATCCATCAAACAAAATATGTCACATAACTAAAAAACAGAACATCAAACCTTAAACCCTAAATTCTAAACGGAAAAAAGTTGAACAGGAATAAGAATATAAATACCGTGAAGAAGGGATGACAAGTTTCCAGATGGAAGGAATTCGGTAATAACAAGCTTCTCGTCTTTACAATAATAATAAGCAATAAATTTTACAACATTTGGATGATGGAGTTGGCCAAGCAATGCCAAATGAGTATCAAACTCTTTCTTCCCGACAATGATCTGTCTTAACCTCTTCACGGCCACCTTTGTTCCGTTATCCATTTCGACCCTATATGAAGTCCCGGTACTCCCATTCCCCAACACTTCAGCCCAAGCTACCAGCAAAGATTGTAAATCAAAAGTATACTTCTCGGGTTCGAAGAATATTAACTTGTTATTCTTCGACTGCTCAGTAGTGGACTCAGTGTGTCCTTTTGCTGATGTACTGCTGAAATCTGCATTTGGAAATTCAGAGTTATTCGGCAACGATGACTGTTGTATTCCGCGACGATGACGACAATGTCTGATCAAAAAGTACATCAAAAAACCTATGAAAACCAAAGCAGATACACCACAAATCGCGTTAATAATCGCAATGACAGGAGTGGGGAGCCTGTTCGATGATCCCTTCTTAGAAGCAGGAGATTGAGACAAATCAGTTTGGCAAGGCGGCAAAGGTTCACCGCAGAGAAACGGATTTCCTTTAAAAAACACTTCCGAATAATGTGAATACATTGTCGGTATCTCTCCGGATAAATTATTGTTTGAAACATTAAACACGAGCAACGTCCTAGTGACGTCGATCAGTGGAATTTCTCCCGAGAAAAGATTGTCTTGTAAAAGCAAAGACTCTAGCATTTCTAAGTCATTCAAAGCCGCGGGAATGCGTCCTCCGAACCGATTGCTTGAAAGGTCTAGTCGCTCTAGCTTCGATAATTTGGTTAGACTGTGCGGAAAGGGGCCGAAGAGTTGATTTCCTCCTAAAAATAGATGTGTTAGAGAGGTCAAGTTTTCAAAGTCTGGTGGAATAGTGCCGGAGAGTCGATTTTGCCTGAAACTCAGGATACGGAGTGCAGACAACTGACTAAAAGTATTGTCCGGGATTTGACCGGTGAGACCGATTTCAGGAATACGGATTATGATAATGTGAGTCTCGGGGGGATCGCATTGGACGCCGGTCCAGTTGCAAACTGGGATTGATGGATCCCATTTTAAACTAGAACTGTTGTAACTTGCATTGGCTATGAAGTTGAGTAAAACTTGTTTTTCGATCGTCGGTTCGGCGAATACATGAATACACAGAAGAGCAAATGCAATGCAGATGATCTGTGTGAGTTTGTAGATATGGCCTATTGAGGCCATTGTGGACAAAATTGAAGCTGTTTTGGGTATGGAAAACAGAGCTGTTTTCAATGGAATTGTAATTTGGTGAATGTTTTTACTAGAAATAGAATGTAACTAGTGTTTATGTGAGATTCTGGAGTTTATTTTGAATTTTGAAGTATTAAATTGATATTTAAAGTTGTGCAAGTCATGAGAATTAATATTCCAAAGTTTTAAAAGTCAAGCCACATCCGCTAGGCATCACTAAACTAAGGTGTTGTTATGAATTTCGCCTAAAAAAGTTAACAACTTTCTACAAATTTAATTCACAATTCCAACAGTTCATTATTAATAATTTAATAAATTTAATTTTAATTTAAATAACTGCCAAATCCAATCGTTCATTTATTTTGCAAATCCAAATACCAAATTTTTATTAAAAATCAATTTAACCTCAATCGTCAGATTAATCAAATCAATAGTTAAATTAAATTTTTCCGTCTCACGCTCACATATAAATATTATTTCTCTTCTAAGGGAAAAGATTTAGAAGGACATTCAAATATTTTTGAGATTGTAGACATGATCTCAATCGTTGATTTCTAATAATTCAATATGCGAGATTTAAAGTAAAAAAACCTTCAAATCCAACCGCCCCGGATTTTTCACAAACTCAACCGCCAACTTTATTAAAATCTAACTTTAATCTCAACCGTTAGACTAATCAAATTTATGATTCAAATTTTGTCCTTATTCCTACATAAATTAAATGTCTTTCCTAAAAACTAACTAACTCTCTTCTAATATTTACCCTGAGGGGTGCTCTTTTGAGACCCTATTAAGGGTGAGACCCTGAGACCTCAATCATGACCGTTGGTTGGATTTTTTTTTTATGGTCCAGATTGTACCACGTGGAGGTGAGAGAACAAAAACAGTAATTTCTCTCACCTCCGATTTCAAATTTCTCTAACCTCCACGTGGCACAATCTGGACCCCAAAAGCAAATCCAATCAACGACCATTATGGGATCTCAGGGTCTCACCCAACAGTAAGAGTCTGAAAAGAGACCACCTCTATTTACCCCACCTTATTAACCGCAAAGTTAGTTGGTAGGTAATAAAGAGGGGTCTGAATGTAATAAACAGTAAATAGCTTGGTCCAACTTTATTTATGTGAACTTCCAACTCCCAAACTGTAAATTCAAACCTCTTCTCATTCGCTTTCACAAACGCAGCGTATCATTCTCTCTCCGATCGCCGTCGGAGTCTCCGCCGGCATCACTCCATTGACTCTAAGTTCCGACGATGGACAGCGCCGCAGTTCAACTGGCGTTGGCCTTACTGATTCCTTTCATCGTAGCGCTCGGCGCGTACAAGAAGAAGTCGCTTGACTTGTCCGGAGCATTGGCTGGGTTCATCGTCATGTCGATCCACATATTTGTTGATTTCAGGTATAGATAATTGAAAGAAGTATGAATCGGTGCCGATTGGTTACTGATGATATTGTCGTTGACTGTAGATTTGGAGGTGTGTTGTTGGTGTTCTTCTTCACGTCTTCGAAGCTGACGAAGATTGGACAGGAGAGGAAGCGGTTGGTTGATGCTGATTTTAAAGAAGGAGGCCAGAGGAACTGGTAGTGAATCTGGACTTGTTTTCTTATTTGTATTAGCAGATAGAGTTTTCATGTTGCTAAAAAGATGATTTAAAATGTATGTATATGCAAATTAGACTGTGTCTGTGTATGTGTATGTTGAATTGAAATCAAGAAAAGTATTCTTGATTGAACGGTTCTTGGATGGTGATAGATTAGCATTTTGAGGCAACCTTATTGGTGCAATAGATAGCAAAATTGGGAGTTGAATTGTTGATAGATAAGTAATAATTCTGGTATGTTTTTATTGTTTTGTTCGTTATGTTCAGGATACAGGTGTTGTCAAATAGTGGAATTTCAACAATATTGGTGGTTGTGCTCTGGGTGTTGACTGATAGGAGGGGACTGTGTTTGGACTCTCGGAATTCATCTTTGATAACATTGCTAGTAGGTGGAATAAATTGGACACTACTCGTGTTGTAATGGTGATACTTGGTCTTCTGAGCTTGGGGTATTGAGTACAGCGCAGCCACGATTGATAACTAATTTCAAGGTTAGTACTTTGATTGAAATAGAAATTTACTATTAGGGGTTCTGTTAAAATGTCTCTTTACCTCACTGTTATCTCTATTTTCATTGTGATTGTGGCAATTCAATTAGGTTGATCGCATGATAACATTAGTAAATGCTTGACATTGCATTCAACTTTTCATGCCTCTGAATATTATATAGTTGGAACACCATGAAATAATGTAATCGCATTAGTTGCTTCCCAGTTATTCATGAAACAGTATGATCATTACATTGCTTAACATTGGAGTCCAGTGATAGGACTATCTGATGTGATACTTCCATGTATCATTCTCTATATGTTCTTTTTATAGTATTAACTATCCCCAGCCGAATCTGAACCTTGATTAAATGCATAATAGCCTGTTCGAAGAGGTACCAACGGTGGCGTCACTAGGGATGGTTTTTTAGCAGCTGCTGCAGCTGGGTTTGTCATCGGTCTGACATTTTTTGTTACGGGACTTCTCTCTAAAGAGTGCTCTAATGTGGCAGTTCTAAAGCAACTGCTGGTTATACCTATTGCTACACTAGCAGGCTTATGTGGTAGTTCCATAGATTCTTTACTGGGTGCCACACTGCAGTACAGTGGATTCTGTAGCGTACGGAATAAGGTCTGTTTTGCATCCTCTATTATCCACATATTCATCTTATTTCTTAGTCCTTGCTTCATAAAAATGGTGTGAAAGTTTCAAGTTCATGATCATTTCCCACAGGTTCATTGCTGTTTTTGGGTAGAGTATATATCAATTGAAAATCCCTAACATAGAAATTTTGTTTGTTCACAAGGTTGTTTCTAAACCAGGACCAACAGTTAAACGCATCTCTGGACGTAGGATACTTGACAACAATGCTGTGAATTTTGCTTCCATTCTTCTAACTTCGTTGCTGACGGGCTTTGTCTGTCAACATGTCTTCTGAGTCATTCAAGCCAAATTAACTGCTGAAGGGGTGAGCTGTGAACTGTTAAGTAGTCTTTACATATAGGAGCTTAAAACACCATATGTAGATGCAGACCATTCGAACAGCTATAGAAGTGTCCAAATGAAGTGTAACTCATAGTTGAGTGGTCTGGTCTAGTCTCATCGGTGATTTGTGTTGTAAAATCATTTTGATTCTGTTTTTACTAGGCTGGAAACTCTGAAATGGAGACTACAACTTCTACATGAACTCTAGTACTCTACCATTTTACTTGTTTTCACAACTCACTATCAAATAAAATCAATCCAATTCCAATGCTTCAGATAGTGATTTTGGTTCAACACTGTAATCTAAAGCAAGCCATGACAAAAGCAACACTGAGGATTGGAAGTATATTTGCGCACAAGTAAAAAGTGCAAACAACGAAAAAATATACATTTGTGCACTTTGGGTCGCAAGGGAACTGCATTCATGTACCAAATATCTTCACTAGCTAAGTAATTTACATAAGGACAAGATAGTATAGATTTTGTCAATTACATGTGCTGCTTCATCTGATTGATATCTGGTTTGCTCCAAATTACTTGTTACAGTTAAAATGCAACTAACTGAGATTCAGATTCAAAAAGTCTGAAGAAACAATCAGTTAATAATTCTTAAGTTATGGTTGAATATGGAGGGAATCTCTGATTTACAATGTACAAATCTAAAACTCATAAACATTTTGTTACTGGAATACCCAAAGCCAGAACACCAAATACCTAATACCAAATTCAAAGATAACTTTCGACACAATGTGCATCCCAAGTGACCATCCACCACTCTGAACAATCATGATTGGAAACAGACACTGACCATCCGACGGATCAACATCCGTGACCGTGGCCAGCCCCTCAAAGTCACAATCCCAGCTCTGCTGATCATTAACCTGATAATACATATTGAATGCATATGAAGCATTTTCCAAGGCACTTAAGTGGTTGCAAGATGATCCATACCCCAAAGATGTACAATCCGAAAGACTACATGCATAGTCCACATTATCAGCCAAGTCCTCCAAATCATCAGCATTTCGATTCAAAACACACCATCTTTTAGGCATGTAGGCAACTCCTTCAACCGGGACTAGACCTTTTTGTCCGTTCAGCTTCGACATGTCTAGTTCATATTTTGGTTTGCCATCATACTCAAAAACTCCCCAATGCCTCTCAAAATTTCCTGGTTCTATACTCTTCTCGTTCTCGTCGATCAAGCTGAATAAGTACACATCAATGTCACCTTTTCTTAAAGGTGTTCCGTATCCACTCGATACATGATCGAGCAAGCCTTGGTTGAACCTTGTGCATTTTCGATATTAGCATTTTTATCCCCGTCCGTTGGCCACCCAACTTCACCTACTATAATCTTCATATCACCATATCCAGCTTTCTCCATTGCCCATATCAATGTGTCAAGATTTGCATCGAACACATTTGTGTAAACCAAGCCATTGTCCCTTACAGGTTTATTGTATCCATCGAAAAATGCATACTCCTCCGGGAAGTAAGGATTACTATACAAGCTGAGAAAAGGGTATATATTAACCGTGAAAGGCGCTCCGCTGGTGTACAGAAATTGTATTATCTCTAAGGATATTTCCCGGACTTCTGGCCTGAAATCACCTGCTGAAGGGACAGGGTTCGATGCAGGGGAGTCGTAGACGTCCGCGTTGAATGGCACTGTTGCTTTGATCTTTGTCCCAAATCCTGCATGGTTGAGGGCATGTTGAATGTTTCTAAGTGCTGGTAAGGTTGTTTTGAAATATGTTCCATTGTAAGCATGAAGAAATGGTTCGTTCCCCACCGCGACATATCTGACACAGAATTCGATCATAACTCGAGTCAATGTGGGATCGTAACATAAGATATATTTATGGAAAAAACATCGAAAAACATGAAAATTACAAACCTGATTTTGACACCACCCCTGTAGAAGTAACTAGTGACATTGGCATCAACCCATTCAGCAGCAGCTTTAGGATCCTGACTTATCTTAAGCAACATATTATTAGGTATAGCCAACATGACTCAATATCAGACCCAACAAGTGCCTGCAAAATCCGGTCATCAGCCTCGAAAAGCTTAACCTTTTTCAACCCATTTTGCTCTAGCATGTGGACAACCAAGTCCGGTGGGAGTTGGTGCGTAGCCCTCGTTCCCCAATTCACTCCAATACTACTCGATTCCACAACCACCACCACAGCATTGGCAAA
Organism: Sedum album; assembly: GCA_006409495.1. NCBI lineage: Eukaryota > Viridiplantae > Streptophyta > Magnoliopsida > Saxifragales > Crassulaceae > Sedum > Sedum album. The sequence goes on from QZGG01002619.1 coordinate 27,702, forward strand.
AATAACGAAAAGTGCAATCGGAACTTTTAAGCCTAGTAGCACTCCTTTCATGTTTTAAGAATTTTGAGATGTGGAGAAGTTCTTTCTTTGAACCAATTAGCAACAAAGTCATGACACATTAAACCATATAGGATGCTAATGGATTCAAATATCATGAGCAACAGCAACTTTTAGAGTAATCTATTTGACCAAAAGTGTAAAGATGAGAAATGGGTCACTCATGCATTTGTAATGTCTGCTTTCCTTCATGTTTTTCAAGTGCCTTGCTTTCACAATCTCATTTCCAAGGTACTGATCAACCTACATATATAGTTTATGAACAGTAGTACTAAGCGACGATCTACTTGAACGTCCCTCGAAAACTATTTTTGGGAGAGCAGTCAGATTTGATCTTGAATTGAAGTGTTCATAGTGTGCGAAAATTGAAATGTCATTGTGAATATTTGAAGATAAAAAGGATAGTAGTTAAGTATATCTAAAAGGGTAATGGAAAGAACAAAAGGATGTTTGATAGCTAGTTAAAAGGAATGAACATTGACTAGGAGGAAATGAGCTTTTGGTGAAAGAGATAAGAGATTCATCAAAGTACTCAACTTTCCAGCTTGAATCGACGTGTTAAGATGATTTTTGCCTTTCATTTTTTGTTAAAGCTGTTCGAGGCTTGTAGTAGATACACTTTGCTATTTATTATCACAAAGTTCCTGATAAGCGCAGGGCTTTTGAAGTTAAAATATAGACGCTAGTATGTCATTGTCGTCAATTATTCCGATTTTGAGATGCAAAAAAATTTGAGCCATTTATTTGGCTATGAGAGAAACGTGATATGCGACACAAGTTTGAAACTAAGCTCTGAAAGTCATGCAAAAACTGATCAAGCAATCAACAATTAGAGTGGATTAGAATGTATTGGAGGAAAAAACACTTTGTGGTTCCTTAAATTGTTATGTTAAAAACAAAGTAACTAACTAAACTAACTTTCAAAAAAGTTGTTGAACCTTAAATGGCGGGCAGAGGCGATAAAGGGCACTAATAGTGTAAGCCCCACTAAACATGTTTGTAATCTAACTCTTGATAATGCTACAGCCTACAGACATTTTTTGATAAGAAAAGTAGGGATTTCATGGGATCATTTCATGCTAACATATCAAAAAATCGGCAATTACAAAGATCGATGTTCTTGTCATTTAAAAGGGGAAAAGTATAGCATGGGTCATAATTATACATTCATCATTTCCCTTTTTAAAGTTTCAAAATCCCAATTATCATCATCTTCACCCGTAAGTTGATAATTTTCCCTTTCGTCGTCTTCAAACTCGTTCCACAAAATCATTGATTCTATATTTTCTCGAACTTTTCAGAAAACTTTTCCGCAACTTTCTAAAACTTAGTCACAGTTTTGAATCAATTCCCTCTATGGCTATTTCAGAAAATACAATACACTTTTTGGGATGTTGATAGTATAATTTTTTTATTGATCAAAAAGAATATTTTTACAACATTATATAAGAAATGAAAATACAAATTAAAAGTTCAATGATAGTTGTGGGACAAAGCTCAAAATGGAAAACAGGAGCAAACCCCTACATCAGTCTCCTCCACCTTCAAAGAATTCATATCCGAATCCTCTTACGGAAAAAACTTCATCGCGTTGCTGCATCTTTTGCCGCTCACGACGCCATTGTAAAAATTTGAGACTAAAATGTCAGTGATAAAAAGTTAGGATAAAAGTTGTTCCTTGATGTAGCATAAGTTCCATGGAAATCATCAACGCGAAACCTGCATATTAATTATCGTGCAATCTTCAAGTTGACAAAACTCCACCCATAAATAAAGGGAATCTATCCTTATGTTGATAGTATAATTCAATCATAAATTTTTTTGATAATAAATTCAACCATAATTAGTTCTTTTAGAAAATGCATGCTTTGTGCACTAGCCTGCAGAGCGTGGTAGCTAGAAATAAAGAAAGAACTAATAAAAGAAAAATGTCCAATGCACTCCTCAATTTTAATTTTTCCTTAGCACAAATCAAGGGCATATTTATCAAGACTCGGTGCATCTGGTAAATTCCGTAAAATAGAATAAGTAAAATCCTCAAAATAATTTACAGTTGTGGAATGTATTTTATGTTGTTTTGGCAGAAGCCCATATGAGTTAATTAATATAGAGTTAATTATTCAAATGCCAACATTGTTTGACTACATATGCTTTGGTAATTGTCCTGGTTTGTCCTATTTTGATCTTGCCCTTTATTTATGCCTGCATCAAAGTTATTTAAGTATGAATTACAAGGGTTAAGTTTCACGAGGACATTAAGAATTTGTGAGACGGTAGGACAAAATCTCAATCGTTGATTTGATTTATCTGACCGTTGAGATTAAAGTTAGTTTTTATTAAAGTTGGCGGTTGGATTTGCGAAAAACACGGGGCGGTTGGATTTGAAGGTTTTTTTACTTTTAATCTCATCTGCTTGGATTGATAGAAATCACCGATTGAGATGTTGTCTCTCCGTCCTACAAAACTTTAGTTGTTTCCCTAAAACCTTTTCTTGAATTACTATTCTATTTTTAATACATTGTTTCAAATAAATAAATATTAATAATTATAATCTTCTATATGGTAGTAAATAAAATTACGAAGAGATGGACATTTGAAAAGGTTTAAAGCCCTTTAGAAAAACATACGTGCCCTTCGAGAGAGCTAGACCCAATGCTCGTGTTTGTGAAGGTAATGCATTGGTTTTTGAATAAGCCAAAACACGTCGAGATGAGAGACATGCTTGAACATGTGCATGCAGTAATTAACACTTTTTATTTTAATTAAAATGTAGGGAAGTGTGACCAATTATTTAATCACATTACACTAATTGCAATGTTGTTGTTTTATTAGAGAAAATTCAAATATAATATTATGTCAGCCGTTCTGCTGTTCAATTTTCAATCATGTTATGTAACTCAACTGTGGAAATCGTGGATGGTCAGACTCAGACATTTAAATATCTTCATGTCTAGAGTCTCTGAATATAATGTTATCCATAACGCAGTATTTTTGTATGTGGACAAAATAAATAAGATTGATTTAATTGAGCATTAAATTAGAAATATATGTAATGTATTTTTAAGGTTAGAATCATAAGATAAATATTTTGTGAGGCAGAATCATATTATCATAATCGTTGATTTTGACTAACTTAATAAACTAACTGTTCATGAAGTTAAACATGGTTCAGATATATTTATTTGATCATCTCATTTGCCGAGAGACTCCATGATTTCGAACAACAAGCAATATTATAATTAATGGTGAAATACATATGATAAAAACTATAATTTGAGAAAAACTTAGGTCAAGATCATCACTGGATTAAGAAGTTAGTAAACTTCACATTTTGTTTGAAAATGGAAATTCTTTTGGAGTATTTTACATTGCAAGTATAGATGGGAATAAAGGGGTACGTGATAAAATAAGCATTGATGATGGAAGACTAGCTATTAATATTCGTAAGATATGATGACATTAACTATGATTTTGTAGAGGACCAAAACTCAGCATTTTTGACTTTGGAGACGCTCACCAACACTTCATGTGGCACAATGTCTCCAAATATTACAACCAACTTTCTCTCCATGTCCACTTCATAAGAAATAACTCCTATAAAAAACAACAATAATACTTATCACAAAAATGCTACTATTATATCGGTCCGCCCGTCATCCTGTAATGAGATGGTTTGCCTGGTTGTGGATTTGTGCGGGCAAGACCACCAACCATTAAGGCTTCGACCTTTTTTAAAAAAAAATGCTACTATAATTTATAATTCAGTTGACGTTATAGTAAAACATCGATGGTCCTTCTCGAATCTATTCCTATATATCGAATATTTGATGTTTTATTTGAAGTTTGTACTAATTTGTTACCTTCCATCTTTGATATATGCTTTTGAACCATCTTTGCACATCCATGGCAATGCATTGACACCCTTAGCACCACCATCTACAAACATGAAATTTCAGGGTAATGAAAAAGTAATTATATTACAATAAAACGTCCAAGATTTGGTTTTTGATGAAGATCAAATAATTATCACTAACCTTGGGTTTTAGCTGAAAAGCTAGGGTCTGCTTGGAACACACCACATCCTTGATCCCCTCAATCTGTTTCTCATCCCCGCTTTCTTCAATTTCTTCGAGCAACCGGTCTCTTTCGAGCTCAAACTCTTCTCTTTCCCCATTGCCTATGCAGAAACTAGATGATCGTAAATCAGATGAGATGCAAAACACATCAAGAACTCTTCCAATACTCAGCTTCCCCATTAGAATGGTGGGCTAGTTCCTCCAATGATTGACCGAGCGGTACTTAGTATATATCACTTAGCAAGGTAGGAGCAAACAAGGGCAAGAGTAGTGAGAGGCTAGCTGATGGTGTTTTCTTAATTAACTATATCCTAACATCAGCTGGAAGCAAGTAGAGCATGGGTGAAGAACACTACTAATGTTGTTGTCTCTTGTTGAGGCATTGATGGCTCATGTTGTGTTATTACTTATTACCCAAAAATAAGACAAAATAATGTGGAGGGAGGAGGGTACATGTAAGAAATATAGATCAGCTTTGAAGTTGTTTACTCAAAACGCTGCATTCTGGATTAAATTTATTTTTCTATATTCAATTTAAATGAATTGTGCCTGTCACACAAGAGTTCAAGTTATATTGAGTTAACTTTGAAACCCTACCTGCTTAATTAAAAAGGTAGAACCTCAGTGTTGAGCACTGTATCACTTACCTCTTATTCAATTTTAATGTGATATTATATGAAAATTGGCAAATAATTAAAATAAATAGGAATGGCTTCTTCGTTTTGAAATTATTTCTAAATATCTAATAATTACCTGTATAATGGATATATGTAAAAAACCAGATATACTTTCGAAATGTAGAAAAAATCATCAGAAATCACTTCTTTAGTAATAACTAATAAACTTCACACGCACACTGTCTTATTTTTGTACAAAAACATTTAAAGTGTTAATTGCAGAAAATGAATGCATTTGAGATTAAAAGCATTATTCATACATTTTTTGGAAAGTCATATTTAATCACTAAACATTTATTGGCTCCAAATGGGGAATGTTAATAACAACAACTTAAGTGATGCTTTGGTTGCTGCATATATAAGGAAGCAAGCTACAGCCTACAAAGAATGATGAAACCTCAATAGGCTGTGTTGTAAGAAACTACTCGTAAAGAAGAAGCATCCACAACCCAATAAACCTGTCTCAAACTTCATGCGACAAACTCCATCATCAAATGTGTTCCTTTTCTAAACTTCTTCTTTTGTCTACACCCATACACAACACTTTTTATTAAAAACACCATATTAAATTGTGCAATGGGCGGTGCTTTTATAAGTATATCTTCTGATGAGTTCTTCACACATCATACCACTCATAAAAATGCATGTTTATGCCTTTGAATAATATAAATATGTACTGAAAATAAAATAAGATGGAAATGATTTTTTTCATTGAAATTTGAAGGATACGGTGTGGTCAGTACTCCATACTGTTGGGCAGCGAAGCTTACACTTGTTCACTAATTTAAATTACTAATCAATTAAAAATTATATTGGATCAAACATTGTTATATTACAAAAACATTGCTCCATAAAACACATTGTTCCATTAAACATTTTTAATAGAGTTTATGCAGTTCGAAAACACCAAACATTATTCCATTTGATCACCGATTGAAAAATGAGGATCGCAAGGTTTCAAGATCTGATTTTTGGGAAATTTAGGTCTCACAGTTTAGCAACATCTGACCGTTTCATGAGAAAATGAGAACAAAAGCTGAGTCACCAAAGTCATACAGTGCATAGAAACTCACCAAAGAAGCTCTGACACCTTTGAAAATAAAGACAACAATATGACTTGTATAATAGTATTTAAGTTGACGGGTTAACATGCATATTGCGTTTAAAAATTACAGTAAATAAAGAAATGTAGGGTTAGGTCATGCTGCTAATGCAGGGTATAAATGACAATCAATGAAGTTAATCTCAGTTAGATTCCTGATGAGACAACATAAAATTTGAAGAAGAGGGTAAAATATAATACTCCCCTCCGTCCCCTTAAGTTTGTTCAAAAGTATATATTTCACGGTATTTGAGGTAGTAATGAGTGTAAAATGTGTGGTTAAGAATGAAAGATTTAATAGAATTTGAGAGGAAAGATAAAACATGTGGTTGTGAATGAATGAAAGTGGACAAACATTAGGAGACACTCAAAAAAGAAAGTGGACAAACATTATGGGAGAGGGAGTAACAACATAGTATGAGTATTTTGACCAATTGTTTTTAAAAAGAGGTAATTGCAGTAAACCACCATTATAATATGATGTTTTGCAGTAAACCACCATTATAAAAAAAAATTCAAAACGAGTATATTATAACATCGCCGTTAACAGAAAACCACCAATGTGTAACGCGTGTTTTAAAAACTAATGTTGCCAGTGATAAGCCCCATAGTGCTTCACCACACTCAACTAGTATTAGTTCAAGTGGCTTTTAATATGATTAAAAGCAACTTCACTTTACTCTGAAGGGTAATGTTATATTAAGCTCATTTTGAGAGCTTTTTTATATAAAAAAATCTCATCTGCTAAAGCCCCCACTGCTTTAGCACTCACCAAAAATTGAATCCATAATGTGTGGCTTATAATATAATCTCCACTGCCACTGGATTAGCCCTTGGTGGGCTCATTTTGAGAGCTTTAAAAAGGTACCTAACTGCTTTAAATACAAGGTCTAACTATTCTAGTGTAAAAATATATGTATCATAACTGATGTTAGCTCAATGTTCTAGGTAGGGCTCATTTGAGAACCCATTCAACTTCGGGACCTTGAGCCCCTCAGATTCATACAACATTTTTATCAATTTTTAGGGGAAACGAAGTCAATATGTGCAAATTGTTAAGTCAAAAGTGTAAATAACGAAAAAAAATAACGCACATGTGCACGGAGGTCGCAAGGAAATTACAACCCAA
>QZGG01002620.1:0-25914 GCA_006409495.1 Sedum album
TATTTGAAAGACTTGTGCTAAATGTGTTTTTGATTATTAATATTGCCTGCAATGGTGGGGTGTTAATAATTAAGAATAATCGAGTTTTGCCTCAACGGAGGGATTCGTAGTGTATGATGTGTTGCTCGAGTGATGACCCGAGGATGTCGGCTCACTCATAAGCGCACATGGTCTATTCTCATATATCGTATAACATATTTAGATTATGAAATTTATTGCATGAATTGAGTGATACACACGAGTGAAGTATGATTCTGGAATATTTTCTCATATTAGAAACCAATCTATTTTAGTACTTGCATAACTTAGGAAACAAAACAATCATATATCTGTTTGAATAGATAAAATACATCGCTAATTATCTAGTACATGCACTGTGTTTGCTCTCTTGGGACGATACTCGGACTTCCGAGTTTATAAATTTTATTTGACTACTACTTGACCCCTAAAACAAATTAGACAAATATAAAGGGTTAAAAATACGTTCTGTCACCCGGCTTCGCAGTAATGTTTTCAGTATGATCTAACAAATGCAATTACAAATTACAAATTGATTTCCCTGTACCAGGCTTCGCAGTAATCAAATTACAAATTATAATCTAACAAATGCAATCAAAATGCATCAATAAAAAACAAATTACAAATTAATTTCACGCTACACCAGATCCGGATCCTAAAACATATGACAAGTATACAAGACACATTACATGCATGAATGAATGAGCCATATTGATCGATCATGCTGATGCACTTCCCAAGGTGGCAACCACAACAAGAAGAACACCTGCGTAAACAAACAAACAAACATTAAAAATCTTAGCTTTACGAACAAACAACATAATACACATTAGGTAACCATGAAAGCAATAATCAATAAACATTAGAGTAATAGTCAAAAGATTGAGAAAGGGGTAATGATCAAATCAATGAAACAAAATGCAATTATATACACAATTTCATACAAACATATGCAACTATAAAATGCAACTATAAAATGCAACTATAAAATGCAACTATAAAATGCAACGCAACTATAAAATGCAACTTCAAACACAATGACAGAATTCACGTCAAATATCCACCTAACATACTCACCCTTCAAAACGAAATGCAGTACGACAATCAATACATAGTGGAGCATAGCAGTGACACTGGAAACTTCTTCTACGGCTTTTTCCCTTGTGCGTTCAGACAATTTCAACGCCTTGATCTCTGCTTGAGCTTCCGCCAACTCCGTATCCATTTCTGCAACACTCACATTCAAACAAGTCCGCTGCAATATCTGAACATGCCGTAGAAGAACACACTCAATAATCAAATTTTCTAACTCAAATTCAGCACTACAGAAATCAAATGACGGAACAAACACAATTCGTAAAACATCCATTTCATCAATAATCAAATTGCTTGAGAAGATTTCCATTCATCAGAGTCTTTCATCAAATTATCTGAAACACAACCTTCAACATCAGAACTTGTAATGGTCTCCAAAGCTCAAAAAATATGTCACGGATGTTTACAATAGTTCTCATCAGCGATAAACTTCCATATAAATTCAACATATGCTGATATAAGTCATCCTCTCAGACCAAATTACTGTGGAAGCAAACATAAGCCAACACAAATCCATAACATATTCCTAGATCAGGGGGTTCCGCATAACATCAATAAAACACAGACGAGGCATGAACCCAGTGCATTTTATCGTATCACAAATCCACACATAAAGATATAGGTTGACATGAAAACTACAGAATCCACCAGATCAAACTCATCTTGAGACAACAATGTATAAGCATTTGAATCAAAACAATTACAGAAAATCAAAAATCACAACCTTAACCACTCTCAGAAAACCCCCAAATTTCCCAAATTAACAAACTCACTCACAAAACCTAAACCACCAAAAACCCATCTTCAATTAAACCCAACTGAGTAAACAACACTGATCAAAACCAATTTACATCACAAACCCAGTTGAAATCAACCCAAAGGGTACCCAAAAAACCTACTTCTCATTGTCAAAATCCATTTGGTTGTTCCAAAAATCGCAGCAGACGAACAGTCAAAATCGCAGAGTTTCGTCACCAGTGTCGGCAGATCCCGATTTCCATCTCCATCATCTACCGTCTCGAGTGGATCCAGATTCAGATCCCGATCTCCATCCAAACCCACGACGGTCGCCTCTTCGTCGCCTCTGGTTTCGATTTCCTCTCTCCCTGCTGCGTTTCGAGATGGTTTGAACGTGAGTTGATTTCACGAATTAGGTGAGAGGGTGAGAGACTGACACAGAGGAGCGGGTGAGAGAGTGAGAAGTGACAGAAAGAAGCCTCAGAGACAAAGACCTAACTACCCTCGCCACATTAAACCCCAATTCATTCCTAACCAAATTAATTTTTAACCCCTATGACATGTGTCACAATATCACCCATCTGATCCTGAAATGTGTGGTCCAGATCTGGACTCATGGATCCACCAAATAGTAGTGGATCCACCAGAGGCGCCCTCAACATAAATATATGATTTTCCAATGTGGGATACTATTATAAATAAATAATGATTTAATAATTACTTTTGAAAAAAATTGGTAACTAAAATCTCTCTTTGGCTTCGGTGCAGGCTCAGCGTCTCATTCGTTTAGGACTAGAACGCTAAGTCTGTGTGATGGAGATTTGAAGATGCGACTATGCGAGGTTCTAAGGCAGCACGTGCAATGCCGTTTCAAAGATCATGTGTTTCTTTTAAACAGAAGAAATAGCGGGTTTGCGGTCAGTTACTTCGTTTTCAAATACTCACTACTCAACTTTGGTCTTCTTCATTTTTATGTATAATTCAAAACACAAAAGTCTGCAGAATAAAAGTCTTATTCTTCATACGTTTTTTGTCTTTTGCTTTGTCGGGTTTATTTTTATTGACTGTAGAAACTTGAATCAAGTTTCAAACTGTCAACTTTATACTCAACATAAAATTACTTATCAGTCTCAAAATGTTATGTTGTAATCAACATATTGATTTTGTGATTAATTTTTTGGGAATATATTAGAGTAAGGATAAAGTTCAAGAGACAATAAATCTAACGGATGAAATTAAATTGATTTTAATTAAATTTAAAATGAATTAGCGACTAACACGAAACAGTTAAAGATTATTGATTATCGATATTAACCGTTGAACTGACAGAAGTCAATAATAGAGATAACGTTATTCCGTCTCAGATAAATATAATTGTCATCCTTTTAACCATTTCCAATTATATAATTATTAAAAGGTGTGGTTGGTTGATAGGGCACTTACCATGCTTTGATTGACTCTCATGCAATTCATGATGGTTTGACAACTTTTATGCAATCAATTGATTCAATTCAATAAATTCGAATAGGAACAAACACGCGTCAATGTACTGTCTCTCTCGATACGCCTGTCTATGAAGGAAGCAGATTTGGTATAGCTTACAGCGGATTACAGTCAATTTTAATCAAAGTTTTAAGTTAATGTTTAATTGTATCTAATTTTTAATTAGTAAATATAATATAAAAAAATCCTAAAAAATAGATAATTAATATTTTTATATTTTAAAACCCTATCTAAACCACTAAACCCTTTACATGTGGCAAAAAATTTCCTAAAAATATTAAAAATATTACATTTATATTGGCTGAAACAGCAGTTTGCAGCACTGGATCCCATTCCGTCTATGAATTGGCATTTCTCTTTGCATTCAATCAAATCATTTTAAAATAAAATTCACACCTTTCTTGACAAAAAGTGTGAAAGAAGTTTAAAACTCAAAAGAAACGGATTCGGATCCGGTGCAGCGCTGCTATTTGTTGCGAGGGCCAAAACGACGTCATTTTGACGTTTTTTACTATAACCCTATGTCGTTTTGAGTGAACCCTTTACCAAAACTACGTAGTTTTGGCTCGCAGCAAATAGCTTTAGCTGCACTGGATCTAATTCCAAAAGAAACTAACTAATACCATGCTGTGAGAAAAAAGTTATCGTTATAGTATGTTACGATAATCATACGTAATTTTTTCCAAATCATTTGTCAATTGTTTCTGCATGAATTTAATCAAAATTTCTATGAAAACTCCATAATATTTATCAAGAGTTCGAATCTTGAAGGGCGTTAAAGTTTTGCAAGACTCAACCGTTGTTTTTGATTTAATAGACCATTGACATTAAATTAATTTTGAAATACGCGAACAGTTGAAAATGATGGTTATCGATATCAACCATTGAATGAATAGAAATTAACATTCATTCTCAAAGAATTGCTTTTCCTCTTAGAACTAAATACTATTTATTAATTAAAACTATCAAAAATAAAAACCATAAATAGAAAAACTATAAAATTATAAAAAATGTTGGTCTTAAATGATTGTTGTTTAAAGTTCTTAAATTAATTCAATAAATGGTTTGGGAATTATTGTAGTTATTCTTTCTTCGGGGACCAGAATGAAAATACACGACGGCATCTTCCCTTTCGTTCCACCGTATTCAACACTCAACTGCAGAAGCAAATCACACAACCACACCTCCCCCAACCTCCAAATCTCCACAAATTCATCAATTTGAAACAACCCCATCTCCGATTTCCACCTCCAAATCATGAAAGTCGACATCTTTTAACCTAAATCACACCATGCCGTCTCGTCAACCATCCGCTTCTCCAAACCCAACACCGACTAGAACCCACTTCCCAATCGCACCACCGATCGCCGCCGGAGCCGGAATCTGCTCCGCCTTCTCGTCGTATTTCTCCTCTTCTGCAAAAAGCTCCGATGGAAAACCAAACGCGCTTCTACAGCTGCTTCAACTCGCCACGTCGGTTCTCATACTCTACGTTAAAGAAGGCGACTTTAAGCTTTTCTGATAGTAAACGGGTCGGACAAGGCGGGTTCGGATCGGTTTATCTCGGAACACTTCCGGGGAAGAAGCAGGTGGCTGTGAAATTGATGGATTCTGGGTCGTTGCAGGGTGAGAGGGAGTTTCAGAATGAGCTTATTGTGTCGGAAAAGATTGATTCTGAGTATGTTTTGAAGGTTTTAGGGTTTGCGTCTAGTAGGAAACATATGATGCTTGTGTATGAATATATGTGCAATGGTAGTCTACAAGATGCTTTGTTGATGAAGAAGGATGTTAGGCTTAGGGAATGGAGTTGTAGGTATTTTTGCGTTGGATGTTGCTAGAGGGATTGAATATTTGCATATTGTGAGCCGCCGATTGTGCATTGTGATGTGAAGCCGAGTAATGTGTTGTTGGATGGGGATATGAGGGCAAAGATTGGGGATTTTGGATTGGCGAGGTTTAGCGATAGGAAGAGGGTAGAGGAGGGTTGGTGGTGAGGTGGTTGTGGTTGGTGGTGGGTGGAGGATGGGGAGTTTGTGATGGAGGAAACGGAGAGTGTTACTACAATGACAACAGTTGGAGTTGATGATTTTTAGTGTTTGTATGGATCAGTCGCCAGAGAGAGTATTTTTAAGGTGTGACGAGTGATGAGCAGTCACCAGTTAGGAATGAGTCGCAGGGTGTGGTTTTTTCGAAGATTAGTGAAGGAAGGGAGAGTGTGGAGTGCTCGACTAGAGGGGATGATGATGCGACTGCGGGAAGGAAATGAAGGAGATTGTTGTCCAGAGAGAGGGAGATAGAGTTGGCCACCCCGAGAACAGTGGATCTGTGAAAGAGTATGTGATGGAGTGGATCGGAACAGAGATTAAGAAAGAGCGGCCTAAAAGGGGTTGGATTGGAGATTCATCCAAAAGCGAGGACAATGCCAAAACAGAAAGAAAGAAAAAGAAACGTGCAGACTGGTGGTTGTCATTAGACGATGAGAAGAACTCTAGGAAGATGAAGCGACGGCCTGCTAGAGAGTGGTGGAGGGAGGAATATTCCCGAGATCTTATGAAGAAGCAAAAGAAAAACAAGAGGCGTACATCCGGAAACGCTGATACTGAGTATGCTGATTCTTGGTGGCCAAGTAATGAAGGATTGAACAAAAGTAGGAAATATAGCCGGAGCGGTAGCAAACGAAGTCGTGGTAGTTTAGATTGGTGGTTAGATGGCCTAAGTGGAGAATCATGGAGAGGTGGACATGACGGCCTCGATTCAGGCAGCGGAGAATTTCCAAAAAGTTGTGCCATGAGTAGTACTCCTAGTATGAGAGGAACTGTTTGCTACGCGGCTCCAGAATACGGTGGTGTAGCGATAATGTCAATTTCTCTGACAAGTGTGACGTTTATAGTTACGGTGTTCTTCTTTTGGTTATTATTGCTGGAAGGCGGCCACTTCAAGTGACAGGCTCCCCCATCACTGAATTCAAGCGTGCAAATCTTGTATCATGGGCACGCCATCTCGCTCGTGCTGGAAAGCTGATTGAACTTGTTGACAAATCTTTGCAATCTGTGAACCAAGATCAAGCTTTGCTTTGCATCAAGGTAGCATTAATATGCATTCAAAAGTCACCTTCTCAAAGGCCTTCTATGAAAGAAGTCGTTGGGATGCTTTCTGGTACTTTATCACTACCTGAGCTCCCATCTGAGCTTTCGCCTTCATCTCACTCACGGTTACAGCACGCAGCTCGTAAGAAGGTTCGATGATTTTATGACGTCAATTCCATTGTAAACAACATAGTATCTCATAGTTTACATAATTACGTGTGATTTACTGCATGAAATCTATGCTTATAAGATATATATACACAAAATTACAGGAAATAATCCGTATGCTTTTTACTTCTACATCTCTTATCAAAAGTCTCGCCCTTTATCTATATCTTTTTGAGCTTACTAAATGTCTGCTGTAAACACAAAGACCCTACTTGCATTTTATTGTTGCACCAAATCGTCATGAATGTGAGCTATTATTAGTTATTACTCATTGCATTCCCTACTTTTGAAAAAGCTTTCCCATGCCTGTGAATTCCAGCAATGTTTCTTAATTAGTACCTGAGCATGATTCTATTAATGTTCTCCATTGTTAGTTTGCTGTTCCGACACTCCTGTCCCATCTGTTTTCTCACAGTAATATAGTAATATTGAAATTCCTGTAATCTTTTTAATACTAGAATTTTGTTTTTCACTAGCTGCGATCACCTCTCATTTTTCAGTATATAGAAGTATATTACGTTTTTTCAAGGTATTGAAGTTGCCATAAGTCAATGCGCTGAAGATTACCATTGGGTCCATGTAAAAGAAAACAGCTGCTAAGATCAGTCTTGTGGCTCAGGGTACTCAGCTTTCCTCCTGCTCGGGTAATTGGTGGAGGAACACATTTAACTTTGCTTTATTATTAACCTTTTTCTTGGTACTTTTTCGAATTAAATTCAACTTTCTGTAAGTAAAATCTTCTTAATTGTCAAACAGGTACACTAAAGTATCTTCTGCGTGGTTACAGACTGTTCCGGATGCTTGCTTGGTCTATTTTCTAGCGAAACAGAGGTATTTTATGATTTGTTGTTGTTGTCATGACTCATAGACATGAGCATATGCGATGAAGGTTGTATTTTGAAATTTGATTTATTAGCGGCCAAATGGTACTACTCTAATGCAATTACGCAAAGTCAACACCTAAATATGACTATTGAATAAAAGATAGCTAAATAAAATATGCATAATTCACGTTCTTGATAATAAATATTAGTTTGATGTACATGTAGAGTGGAGTTTACTGCTAACCATGAAATATTTTTTAAGATTTAGTAGTTAATTACATACCTAACATTATTCGGGCAATCTTTGTGCATCATTTTCCTTGTTCTCATATGATATACAAATACAAGTAGTTGTAACCTACTTATATATTTACTGTCAATCATCTGCACCTGCCCGCTTCTCTTCTCTTTGGGTACCTAAACTGTATGTATAACTTAGACCCAGTTGAGTTTTCTATCCTGCTAGCATCCAGTGATCGAACAATAGAACTTAATATATTACTGGCGGCTTAAATATTCCTGGACCGCAGAATATTCTGTAATGTTAGGAATTGCTTCTCTAAACTTATGTCACTGCGTTTTAAATGTTTTGTATGAAAACAGCTACTGCAGGTCTTCAAGCCCGAAGATCAAAGATGATGGATGAAGAGTTGATAAACAACTGGCTATCACATTGACAGTAAGTAAGTCTTATATAATCCATATTTGTTGATTGAATCCATACATGGATGAATTCCGTACGTACTCAGCTAATGCTTTGAAAATCGACTAATTGGGTTATTGTATGACATTACGGATAAGTATTTTCTCAATAATAATGGTATGTTAATGCTAAAGATGCTTGAGGAGTTGCTGTTTTTTAGGTTTAGCAATTGATAGACAGTCCATATCAGTGTGTTTGAAAAGTGTGAGTCATGAATTTTCTTTGAACTAAAATATTTAAGGTTGAAATGAACTTAACTTTATATGTTGTATGAACTTGAATTTGTTTTCATGAGCCGATGGTAGGCAATGCCATTCGGCCCGGCCCAGCCCGGCCCGGCCCAAAACTTGAAGCCCGAGCCCGGCCCGGCCCTAATATTTACGGCCTATCACTATTCATCGGGCCGGGTCGGACCGGACTTGGTAAAAATAATGAAGCCCGAGCCCAGCCCACAAGCCCGTTCAAATTTCAAATTTTAATTAAAATTTAATTTTTAAATAATTTTTAAATAATAAAAAATACATAATAATTGAAATACAATTTTAAAAAGATATTTTTTATGTCACATTATTTTTTAACTCATTTTTATTGTATTTTTAAGGTTTATTATAACAGAATCAGATAAAGTTCAGAGAACAAATGAATATATCTTTAAATATATTGAGATAATACGACTTCAATAAAAAAATATTAATTTAGAAAATAAGAATATACAAATAAATTCATATAAATGTTGAATTTAAAGAGTTTGTAAAATATATTATATAGTATGACTTTTTTATATATATTCCACTATTCTATTGTTCGAAATATTAGTACGGTAAGGTCGGGCTTTGCGAGATGGGCCAATAGGTCGGGCCGGTGGGCCGGGCCCAAAGCCCGAGAATGAAGCCCAGGCCCGGCCTATCCGATATAGGGCTGGGCTTCGATCGGGCTTTGAATGGGCTCGACAGGGCTGGGCTTGGATGGGCTTCGGGCCGGCCCATGGGCTTTTTTCGGCCCAGGGCCTAATGGCAATGCCTAGCCGATGGTGCCTTTCAATATTTTAACTAAAGCCGGTCAATGTCGGCAAATTTATTACTCCGTCCCATTAACAAAAGTCTGGATCACGGCAAGTACAAAAGTCTGGATCACTTTTTGTGAAATGCTTTATAGGAATCAGGTTAAAGCTAACGAATAGAAAACATGTCAACCTTGGGCATCCCTATAACTAGGGAAATATACCAAGGATCAAAATGTCAACACTTTTTTATTATTTCATTAAAATTATTAAAAAATTCCTAGTTTTTATTTTGATTGGTAATCATGCTTGATAATTCAAAATAGTCATATGCAAAATCCGAATAAATCATATTTCAGGGATTATTAAACATACTTGTATGAGTTTTGTGAATTTTATATCTAACAAGGTTTATTTCTAAATATCGTGAGGTCTTATTTCAACTGTTCATCTCATATGACACGTCTTTTGAGATAATTGATAACATTTTAATTTATACTCCACTATATATAAAGTAGGAATGAGTGAATCGATGGTTTCTTTTTGAAGTCACAATTCACTTTCTTAAAATTCCTTTCCAGCTACAATTAAATACATGAAATATATTTCTTATAATCATTATAAATTTTATTACAATATAAAAAATAATTCATCCTGTAAAATACGTGCATCAAACAAATAATTGTAATTAGTTATTGATTGAAACGCTCGTTCATAATTCATTACAAGTTGGAATAGATGCAAAAACTTAGAGTCGAACCTTGGCTGCATCATATGTTGCCAAACAATATTGTTCATAGCTCGATTTAAAGAGGGTTGAAAGAATAGTGAAAAGGGATCTGACCTCTCAAGGTCCCCCTAGATCCGTCTCTGTCTAGAAGGAATGGAGGAGAGTCGGGTATGGCCGTATGGGTTCTCGGAAAGGGATCTGACCTCTTTCTACATCACTTATCACACCTAGCCATTACTAAATCTATAAGCATTTACTCCAACGTTAAGTTCTCAACCTACTAACAAATTATAAATGCCAATACACACAGCGTCACATGCGTTGTAAATCCCATCACTCTCATTCAACAACTATCCAGCTACACACGCAACAAGGGTTATATATAATAGGGAGTTGTTACTCCTACCTCCGAGACAAAATACCCATGACAAGTTTACCATTTTACCCTTCATTCAAATAATAATTATTCTTAAGTCATTTACTTATTTGTACATTGTTTAATTGTATTAAATGTTAATATTTTTAATTCTATTTTTATATTATTTTAATTATTAAATATTGTTGCAATTTTTAAATACTTTAAAAAATCAACAAAAATATAATTAACATTAAAAAATAATTTAATATAACTATTTATTATTATTAGTATTTTAGAAAATGCTACGAACAATTAAAACGCCATAAGCACATTTATTCATATACTAGTCAAATAAAACATAAAAGCGTTCCAACTACAAGTAATTTATTGACCACAATACTTAAAAAAACATTCAACAATACTTAAAAATAGATAAATAAAAAGTAGTCATTTCTAATCAATATTTCCTCCAAATGTTGTTCATGGAGGCCCCGAACCCGTTATATCATTCCATAGATTAATATGTGTCTGATATGAAGATGCCCACCCTCTAGCTTCATGTGATGAATATTCCCACCACCATGTTGAAATAGGTGGCACCGGATGATATGGGTGTAAAAAAAGTTGAATGAAGTGGTTTCCAACGTGTCCAAGGGCTATTTCTGCGCGCTCGTTGTCTTTAACTGGAGGAGATCTTAATGGCAAATGGGTAAAACAACTCTAGTTAGTTCTACCAAATGTATGGAGTACAATATTATACCTTGATGCGATGACAATTCCCAACTACCATACACTACAAAATAAAAAGTAGATGATTTTGCAAAAAAATTGCATGCATTTGTCACATCATCGGTCCAAAATAAATAATTCTGTAAAATTCGCATGCATTTGAGTTCATAAATTAAAATAAACAAAATACATAAAAGTATGACATTTTTAAATTTTATGTAGATTTTAAATAATTTTATGTTCTAATTTGTATAATATATATTTAAATAAGATATAAAATATCAGAAAGTTTATAAATATGCTACGTTAAAAACTAAATGGATTATTATAGTATAAGTAAGTATGAAAAAAGAAAAGTAAATAAAATGAGAGGAGGGTGTAATTGGAAGAATGAGGAATTTTGAGGGAGGTGTTTTGTCATGGGGTACAAGTAACACTAGCCATATAAAATCATAATCAACCAACCATATCATTCTTGCATCACCCAAACTTCTACCCAACGTTGACAATCATCCATTTTCTAACCATGGAAGGTAATCCACCAAACGCTGTCTGCAACGTTGATCCATACGAATATTTGAAACTCAGCCAAAACCCTAATGGCTCTATCACTAGAGCAACCCTAGACGGTGTCCCAGGAATCACCACTGACGACTACTTCATCTCACCTATTATCATCAAAGATGTAACACTAGATGCAACCAAGAAAACCTGGTTCAGGATCTACTTGCCCCGTTTTGCACCGGTTGGTAAGAAACTCCCACTTCTTGTTTACTTTCATGGCGGAGGGTTTATACTCTTTAGCCCTAAGTCTGATCTCACACACCAGTTTTGTAGCAAAATGGCTGGGGCACTACAGGCTGTTGTGGTGTCATTAGACTACCGTCTTGCACCGGAACATAGGCTCCCAGCTGCATATGAGGATGCTATTGAATTAGTGTATAAACTCAAGAGCTGTGAGGATGAGTTGCTAGTGAGTTATGCAGATTTCTCCAACTGTTTTCTCATGGGTTCAAGCTCAGGAGGTAACATTGTGTACCACGCAGGCCTTAGATTGATTAAGCCTTATTTCAACGGTGATTTGGAGCTTTTAAAGATCAAAGGGCTAGTGTTACCATGCATTTTTTGGTGGGGTGGAGAGAAATGCATCAGAACTGAGGCTGATCAATGGTCCTGTACTTCCTTTATCGGTTACCGACCTGATGTGGGAACTATCCTTGCCCGAGGGCGCAGATAGAGATCATGAATACTGCAATCTAAGGAATGGGGATACATATTCAGAGGAGATTGAGAAGATAAAGGAGATGGGTTGGAGGGTTTTGGTTGTGGGAGGTATGGAGGATCCTTTAGTGGACCGCCAAATCGAGGCTGCAGGGATATTGAAAAAGAGAGGAGTGGATGTGGAGAGTGTGTTTGGTGAAGGAGATGTTCATGTTGTTGAATGGTTTGATGAAAGTAAGGCTAGGATGTTGCATGAGAGGTTGAGAAGTTTCATCAATGAATCCAAAATCTAAGGATCAGATGCGGATCGGAGTAGTTCAAAGTTTAAGTTTGGCACTGAGTAACTAGCTATCCAGTTGGCAAAAATGAAATTAAGATTGCCAAGGTTGTAACAAGTGGTATTTGAATAATTCAATGCTCGTTCAAAGAGACAAAAGTCCAACGTTTATAGCAAGCTGTCCATTTGGCATTAATGGAGGCTGGCCAGTCCGTAGTTAAACCTTCATTAAAGTCCAACACTTTGGAAAGGGTTTTCTATCCTTCTCATTTCTTATCTACCAAAAATATATAAATAATGAGGTGTGCTTATTTGAACGTCATGGGCATGAGCACTGAATTATACAAGGGCCTGTTATTTTGCGCAGAACAACACTGATCACGGACTAGAAGACCTTAACTGCAGAACACTGATCTAACAGAAACTGGTTACATAGATAGTTGAGACCTTAAATGCAAAAAAGATCTCAATCAATGTTTTATTGTACAGGGTTTATTGTACAGGATGTGGTGGGCGAATACCAGTCGAAAATTATAACCTGTTGTAACTTGACATATGCCCTCATATTCCTTAAAACCTCAGCTTCCAGACCATTTCAAAAAACTCAGTTGCTACGATCTTGTAAAAGATTTAACAGTTATAAAATACATGATCCCTGCACAACATGCTAATATATTGTGCAATCAGGCAGTGGAAACCGGTTTATCTAACCACTTCCAGATCTTGAGTTGGCCCGCTCCATCACCAGTGAAGAACAATCCAGCTGGCCCTAATTGGATGGTTCGAATTTCCTCCTTCGAGAATACCTTCCCCCTCTCGGTAAACCTGAGTCAAAGGAAATTAATTAGAAAACAGTTGGGGGGAGTGAAATAGTAAATAGAGTCAATTATTATGCGAAATGAGAAAAGAGTTGTGCTAGAACATACGATGGCAGGTCATAAAAGCGGATGGTGTTGTCATTGCACGAGCAAAGCAATACGGGTTTTGCCTCTGCATCTGTCATCCCACAGAGAGTGAGGACACCCTGTGACAAAACGAGACCACTATGAGATTAATAAGCGACATTAAGAAGAAAATGAACACCACATCATAATAATTTGGTGTTACAAAAAAAACTAATCACCCACTACTGACATCCAGGCTATTCTCCTAGCAAAGCGTTGGCATCTAGCAGTAAGACTATCACATTCAATTTTATCATCACAAGCATGGAGGAATAAAATAGGGTAAAGTAGAAACAGATGAGCAATATATATAACAATTGTTTTATATATCAATAAAAATTGCAAATACAATATAACAAAGTGTATGAAGACTGGGAAAAATGAACAGCAGTGCATAAATATGTCAAAACACTAACAAACAACCTAAAAATGATTCGTCGACAATGTAGATAACAATGAGTAAAGGTATTACAACTAAACTTACATGTTCCTCTGTATGGGTATAAGTTACTTCCAAGTTACCACTCTCAGTAGCGACCCATATCTGGTAAGTGGAAGAAAATTATTATTGGGAGACATCAAACTATGCAGAACAATAATGGAAGCGAGGAAGATGTATCAACACCTTCACGGTTTTATCCAATGAACATGATATGAGAAACTGCTCCCAACACAATACCGACATCACCACTGCAGTATGCTCAGTCAGTGTTTGTATACACTGCATCGAATCTAGGTTCCACACCTGATAATTACAATGGCAGGAAAATATGTAAATCTTAATAGTGGAGATAAAAAGGCAGGGATGTTTTCTAGTAAATTGTGATCTTTATGTGAAAACCTATGAGTCTACAATTTTGTTACATGCAATATGTTGAAGATGGATTAAATTAAACAAATAGCATAATGTAACTCACTACATATAGGGGGACTTACTCGTATAGTCTTGTCCATAGAACCAGAGTACAGGCGGTTTGCTGCAACCACTAGCGTGACAACAGCAAGACTGTGACCCTTCAGAGATGCGGCTGGTTCAAAGCAATTGGTAACTGTATTAAATCTCCATGCCAATATATTCCCATCCTACATCAATAGACGCATCAGTTACCTGCTTAAGCAAGAGATGTTTTGTAGAACACATTCAAAAAATCTAGGAGGATGCAATCATGAATAATATGGTTTGGAGTAAGAATAGAAGGTGCCACAACTCCTAACATATATACAAAACATAATGCAACTCCTGTAACCTCAACACAATGGAAATTTAAATAATTTTCAAGGGAGGCATCACGACCACCTCATTCTTATATAGTCTATTACCACAAAAGTTAAATGCATTAGGACTTCTGATAGCTGAGCAAAACAAGCATGTTGTAGAAAATTACTTGAGTGCCAGCAATGAGCATATCATAACCCACTACAAGAGCATAAACTTGTCCAACAGGTCCAGGGAGAGTCTGGTCAGCCGAATTAACCGTATTCAGAGCCTAGAACATCAGAATGCATAACAGTTAGTAAATGGATTTTAATACGGAATGATAAGCGCAGAGAAAATTAAAATTAGAAAATGCTACTTTACCTCACCTTAACAAAATTCGGCAGTCCAACAAAAATCCAAGGCCCTTCACTGATCATACATCCGATTTCACCGCCAAGATTTGCCACGTTTTCACACTGTCAAAACTCAAAAGCAAGTAAAATATGATGTTTAAATTTTCCATCAATGTGTGCAAGAAGAGACAGGACAAGAAACTTTGCTAAACTAATTCAACATGGTATATGTCATTGCTTGTCACATTATAAACCAAAAATATGAATCTGTCAATATCTTGCCGTACGAGTTGCTATGAGCATATTAAAAACTATTCCCTTCCCATTTAAAATGTAAGTCATTCCATTTGTTTTCTTGCTAACCTACTAAGTACAACAACTAATGGAGCAACGAAGGCACTCGAATCAATGATGTGTATTAGCATTTACTATTTGCTAAAATTAAAATCGTATGACCGCCTACACAATGAATCAAATCGGCATTTAATAAAAGTGCCCAAGGCAATCAAATTTCTAGACAACGACAATAATCAGCTTACAGATCCACTATAAGATTTCAATAAAAGAAACAAATTGCATACCTTTCCGATGACAATCCCATATCCTGACCGTCTCATCCTTACTTCCAGTAAATAACTTATCCGAACCAGCAGGCCAAGCAATAGCAGTAACAACCTATATAAATTGCGTCCATTAATCGATAAAACATTCCACAACATCTTGGATACCCTTACAAAACAATTCACAATCAAACAATAACAAATATCCACCTTTTGGTGTCCGTCAAGTTGCGTCAAGAAAGTAAAAGACTCCCCTAAACTCCACGAGTGTAAATACCTACACTTCTCCCCATAACTACAATTCCCTTGAGACCAAAAATTACAAAGCTTGTCTTTTCTCATCGGCACTGCTCTGTTGTTATTATTCCTCCCCCATGTCGACCCACCATTGAAATCATGCTTCTTTTGTCTCGGACCAGAAAATCCCCCACCCGAATCATCAGCAAAATTATGCTGCCGCCGTGAAGCTAATCCACCATTACTATGAGCCGTTGGTTCTGGCAACTCCCTATGTAGAAAAGGACACGGATACCTATTACACCTACCCGCTCGCCAATGGAAACAAACCTTCTGCTGCTTGTCTCCACTCTCCGATCCCCCTCCACCGCTGAGTCTGTTAAAGACACGCTTGCCGCCGTCCAAATCCATAATTAAAACCGAAATCCCAAAAAATCTCAATCAATCCAATAAAAAAACGCGAAGAATCAAAAAGCCCTAAATCTGATCAACGACTGTTCATCAGTCACACAAACCTAGTTTCGTAAATAGACGAGCAATTTGGACAATAAGAGGCGATGTGATTCGGTAACAACTGAAGTTCGGATAATTATAGATAGATGCGTGACGAAGAGGCTCGCCGGAGATCGGAATTAGGAAGCCCTAATCGGCGGGGATTAAAGTCTTCTGGAAAGAAGACGAGTTTATCTGATTGGGTATGAAATGTTCAAATGACGATTTTGCCCTTCAAGAGTGCATCAGTCTCAGATTCTCCCACTTATTCCAAAATGAAAAAACAAAAAGGCAAATGCACTACAAACATGGAGACCAACCGTAAATGGTGTCCATTGTGGAAGCAAGTAAGCCTGTGTAAGCCATTTTGGTCTTATGTCAATGTGATCCCACAAGACCTGTTTTCAATTTCTTCGTTCGGTCGGAGGGATCGCTTGAATGAGATCTCATGCATCATGCAAGAATTTGCTGCGAATCCAAAATTTCGTAATTTATATCCACCTTTGTCAGTTGTCACTGATAAGTTACCAGGGGAACCGATAAATGAGTTAAAAAATTACTGCCATTCAAATCTGAAGAACAGAAACAATGTCAAAGCTGAAGTCTCTCAGTCACCTATTGCAACGCTACAAATCAGTTCAGAATGATTTCCAGGAGTTTGCAGCCATTCGAAACAATGAGCAGTAGTAGTACTTCATCTATGAGTATATTTAAGCACAGTCCTTCATGCAGAATTAACCTTTGCAAGCAGAAGTTGACGCCAAATTACACTTTATTTGCTGAAATGTTGGTATGTCATCATAGTTTATCTCAGAAGATCAACAACAGAAAGAAATTCTAAACGACATTACTGTAAAATGATTCACTTTTTTTTACTGTTCTTACTGCATTTATATGTAGAATACAAATCCAAAAGATACCATACAGACGTCTGCAGCTGAAAGATTATCAGTATCAGCGCGTCTAAGAGTTTATCAAGTTCTCTGAAAAATCCCATAGCTTCTTCCCCAAATCTTTGTCTCTAGCATAAGGCCAAAGCCAAACATTTGACAATTTACAGTTTGTAAAGTATTTTCCAGTAACCCCTTTATTATCAGGATGCAATGCCACATAGCATGTTGTCGCAGCCCCCTGCAACCAATACGCCACGACAAAAACTAAATGGTGGAAAATGATCTTCTAGCTCAGTTTTAGGTATCAAGAAAGTACATCTGAGTTTTGGATGGGTTTTGAAGCTTACTTGTTGAACATCTTTCATAAAGTATTTAAGGAACTTGTCGACAATAACTTTTGCGAATGTCATATATCTAAATATATTGGTCTCGACTATTCCTGGATGAAGGGAATTTACAGTTATATTTGCACCTTCTTCCTGTGTCAGTTGAGATATTTAGTTAGTTCAAAATCTTTAAGTGAAATAACAATGGAGCTAGATTTCAGAAAGATGAGAAATACATACCTTTAAACGTCTCGAGAGTTCTTTAGCATGTAAAATATTTGCAAGCTTAGATACACGGTATCCTCGCCCTGTCCTGGTGTGAAAGATGCAAATTTGAATAAATGCTACATAAACGATGTTCTTTGTTAGCAAGTGGTAGAAAGGGGATGAGTAAGGAGGGAGAGCAAGGGTGAGTGAAGGGGAGAGCAGGGGATGAGAGCAGACAAGATGAGGAGAGAATGGAATATTACTGCAATTTCTTGTTATTCATTCCTTCGTCAGTACATGAATTATATAGCAGAGTTTGTAACAAACTAATTTGGCTTTTTCTGCGCTTGGCTCTATCTGTGGAACCTTCCAGGTTTATGTAACAAAATCTCTAAATTTATTAGGCTTAATTGAATCCCTTTTTGGTCTTTCCTTAGCTGGTCCATTCTGCCCATTCGTAGTTGACAATGTTTCATCATCTAGTCCCTGAATGCCTGTAACATTCTTGCTCTTTCAGTGAGACACAGAAAGATGTGGTTGAACCCAAGCAGTGCACTGGCGATTTTAGTACCTTGATTTGTTGTTAACTGTCTCAAAACAAAGTTCTTTGGGGAAGAATATGAAGTGAGCAACAGAGGATACATTCACAATCCTTCCTTCTATCCCACTTCTACTAGATGTTTCTTTCATTGTATCCAACAAAAGATCTGATAGTAGAAAATGACCTGCAGTTTTTTTTATTTGAGCAAAATTAGGTGCAGGAATAGCGGATACTCCTGCATTATTTGAGCAAAAGACAGCATACCGAGATGGTTTGTGGCAAACTGTAGCTCAATTCCATCCACTGAAAGCATATATGGAATTAATGAAACCCCTGCATTATTGCTTATGAGCGAGAACCATGTCAGTGTACAAAACTGTACTGGTATATCATACATTATCACGTAGTGCAACTATTACTTAAATTTCTTACATTAGCAAGTTTAGGGGGAGAGCAATTGACTTGTATTGTCTGACAAAAGTCCTTACAGAAGCCATAGAACTGAGATCCAACTCAAGTACATCAACTTTTGCTGTAGGCATTTGCTTGATTATATTGTCTTTAGTATTCTGGCCAGCTTGTGGATTCCTCACTCCTAGAATTACATGAGCGCCGCGCAGAGCAAGTACTCGTGCAGTCTCTGCGCCTATTCCACTTGATCCACCTATGAAAGAAAACAATAAAAGTTGACGATCAACGCATGTACGTATTTATGCCAACAATTTTTTTAGAAAATAATGCATATAAACACACGATTTATTATGAAAATGAACATATCACCAGTTACTAGTGCAGTGAGTCCAGTTGCATCAATTCCTCGTGTAACTTCTTCAGCAGTGGAACTAGAGGAAAACCCAGATGGTCCTTCTCCCCAGAACAGCCACCTTACGATCTGTTGCTTGGCTACCTTTTCCGACCGGCTATCTGAATCCATCTTCTTTAAGATCAAGAGCAAATGTCTAACTACTCAAATCATACAAGTAACAAAAACTATACTTATAATGTAGAAAATGAACAAACAAGTTGATACTAGAGTCTCATGACAGTTATAACAGTATAAAAATGCATTAAAGTACCTAATGCCTGACTGCATTAGAATTATGAATTGCACATAAGTCTTTATTTCTTACATTAGCAACTTAAGTGGGAGCCTAGCGGATATGAAATCTGATACAAACTTCTTACTGAAAGCCATGGATATGAGATCAAGTCCATCGCATCAACTATTTTTATCTGTCGATATTTTCTTCATATGGCTCTTTAGTGTTCAGACAGCAGTTGCAGTTGTATTCCTCACACGTAGAAACCAGCAGACAAAGTACTTCTGCAGTGTCTGTGCCTATTCCACATGACCCACTAAACAATCAGTGAAGTTTACGGCTGGATGAGTAAAATGTCAACCAGACCAACTAGATCAGAACTTCTTAAATGCCAAGGTCATGCTGTTTTGGACATAACAGACAGGAAGGATGTGATTCTTCAGTGCCTGAGATATCTAAGCATAGAATAATCCAAATTTAGCATAGCTTTGACAATAAACAGAAGGCTTAATTGCATACCTGCTCACTTGTGAACTAACAGATTTTAATAGGAATGGAATTCAAACTTGCATACCTGCACATCTGTGAGCGTTCAAAATTAATGAGCTATGACGGAGTTTTGCATGCCTTGCTGGACGGAGTTGAGCTGTTTTGTTGGTGTCATGTGGCTCATCGGATCGCCACATGTCATCGTTCTGCTTTGGGCTGCGTTCGCCGGAGGTTGGTGACTTTGTCCTCTTCCTGGGTTGGTGGAAGGTTTCTTCTGTTGGGTCTGGTGGCTGGTGGAAGAGGGTTGGGGCGGTGCCGCCGGTTTTCGGTTGCTGTTTCTCGGCTGTCGGTGGCCTCTGCCTGGCTATCCTCAGCTGGCTCTTCTGTTTGACACGTGGTGTGTCTGCTGTCTCGCAGCTGTCCGTCGTGCTTTCCTGGTGTTCCTCGGCTGCTGTGTCACTCCTGCCACGTGCCGTTTCTCTGAGTTCTGCATAACGTAAAGATAAGGTCAACTTTACAAGTTGAAGATGAAGATAAGGTCAAGATGTTGTGATGTGGCCTTGACTCAATCTTTTGAGGTCGGTGCACAAAACAAAGCTACTATCCAGCGCACCTGTTTGCTTTTAGTCCATGTTGCTTTCTATCCGAGACTATCTACTTGGAGGTTCAACGTCGTCATCTATTTATTATCATTGCCGTCTCGAACGACAGTATTCATGGTCGTACTTCAGAGTTACTCTATTTGTTCGTTTATTTTTCGGTACTGAGACAAAGTACTTCGTCCACGCTACGCTTTAGTTTAAACTTATTTTGTGTTCGAGGTCTCCTTTCGTTTACCGATTGGAATTAAGTCCTCTTATGTACTGCCCGAATCTTAGTACTCTTTAATCAAAAAAAAAAAATTAATGAGCTATGACCATGAACAATATATATCCAGAATTAAGCACAAAGGACAAAAAGGACTAATTGAAGTAGTAGACTAGTATGCATTTAATTGGCCTCAATCATTTTAAGGAAATGCATGTCCAGGTGAAAGACACTACCATGGACTCAAGTTGAAAATGTCCTAACCTTGGAGCTGCTGGACATTATGGCTACACAGATTCTCGAGTCTCTGAGTCAATTATCAGGTCTGGTAACAGTGATATACGCAATATGAAGGGATTCCTCTGATATACGCTAAATGCAGGGGTTTTGTATAATTGTACATATTATAAGCATCAAGGTAAGATCATTTGCATTCAAACAATGCTCTATTATTCATATATAATGATCCGTTTCATAACGAACAACGTTTATAATTATAATGAGTATATAGGTTGAATACAAATCCAAAAGATAACATACAGACAGTCTGCTGCTGAAAGATGATCAGTGTCTCTCAGAGTTTATCAACTTCTCTGAAAAATCTGTTGCGACTGAAAATGAGAAGGGAGACTTGGAGAGGAGAGGAAGGTGACGTGGAAGGGAGAGAGAATGAGAAGGATAAAGTTTGTTAGGAAAGTTTTTCTGCTCTCATTCACTTGTCCTTTAGCTATATATAGTAATCATCTGATCACCACATATTTTAGAGCCTATTACATATTACTTTCTTATTTTAAATTTGTGAGCTCATTCATCCAATACTAGGCACGTGTCCCTCATGTAACAAATTCACCAGCATACTTGGTAGATGGGACCCTAGGCCTGGTACTCTGCCTTTGAACCGCAACATTACCTCCCCCATCCAAAGCAAACTCGTCCTCGAGTTGTAAACTAGGAAAGTTTTGATGCACAACCACAGCGTCTTCCCATGTGGATTCTGACTCTGATTGTCCTTGCCACTGAACTAGAAGTTGGCGAGTTGTCCCTCCATTCCTCTGCACAAGTCGTGAACCAATGACCTTGTCTGGTTGTAAGATGGGGTGAGACTCAACAAAACAATCAGGCCAAGTTGATGGTGGAAAAGGTGGCGAACCACGACATCGTTTCAGTGTGGACACATGAAAGATTGTGTACCTTGCTGGATATGGGCAGCTCCAGTCGGTACGCGACAGACCCAATGCGATCTAGCACCTTAAAGGGTCCATAGTACCGTTTTGACAACTTGTGCGAACGACCTGTGCGAAGCGTCTTTTGACGATATGGCTGCAAACGAACAAAAACCCAATCTCCAACATCAAATTCCACATCAGTTCGTTTCTTATTTGCCTGCTGAACCATACGATTCGAGCACGTGCCAAATTGCTATGCAACTCTGACATAAGTTGAGTTCTCGCCATCAGTAGCTCCTCCACCGAGGCAAGTGTAGTACTCCCTGCTTCATAATCAATCAATTTGGGCGGAGGACGCCCATACACCGCCTCGAAAGGTGACATACCAATGCTGGAGTGAGTCGCAGTGTTATAGTGATACTCTGCCCATGGCAACATCTCCACCCATTTACTTTGATTCTCTGAAACATAGCAACGTAAATAGTCTTCTAGAACTCTATTAGTAACCTCTGTTTGTCCGTCGGATTGAGGATGATATGCACTGCTATGAGCTAAGACAGTCCCTTGGCGCTTGAATAAATCTTGCCAAAAAGTGTTCAAAAAGGTAGAGTCCCGATCCGATACAATGCTTGTCGGTACTCCATGAAGACGACAGATTTCCCGGACAAACACTGCTGCCACTGAAACTGCAGTAAAACCAGCAGCTATTGCACAAAAATGTGCATACTTAGACAAGCGATCCACCACAACCATCACAACCGATTTACCCTCAGAACGCGGTAAATGGGTAACAAAGTCCATAGAGATATCTTGCCATATTTGAGACGGAACTGGCAAGGGTTGTAATAAGCCAGGTGAGGCCACATTAAGAGCTTTGACCTGCTGACATACCATGCACTTATTCACATACTTAACAACATCTTCTCGTAGTCCATGCCAAAAGAAATTAGCTGCAACACGAGAAGTAGTCCGACGAATACCAGCATGTCCCCCTATGGGCGAATCATGGTATTCCTGTAATATAAGATTGCGTAAAGCCACATTGTCAGGAACAAATAACTTTCCTTTGTACAGAAGCAATCCATCTTTGATTGTGTAAGTATCATCTTGTTCTGGCTCAGTTTGAATTTTGTTGTAAATGGTCTTTGCATGCTCATCCTCAGCAAACAACATTCGAAGTGTGCGCAAAATTCCAAAGATGGGCCTAGACACTCCTTGTAGTGCGAGAAAATCTCCATCGGTTTGTCGTGAAAGAGCATCAGCCGCTTTATTATTGCGCCCTGGTTTATATACAACCTCAAAATCGTATCCCATTAGCTTACTAATCCAACGTTGTTGCTCTGGGGTATGCACAGTTTGCGAAAAAATCACCCTCAAAGGTTGGTGATCTGTTTCCACGACAAACTTACACCCAAGAAGGTATTGTCGCCACTTGGTGACAGCCATCACAATAGCAGCAAGTTCACGATTGTACGTAGAGCTACGCTGCAGTGTCGGTGTAAATTGACGACTGTAATATGCCACAGGTTGATCACCCTGAGTTAGGACAGCTCCCATGCCTAAGCCTGAAGCATCTGTCTGTACAGTAAAAGAGCGTTTGAAATCAGGCATTGCTAATGCCGGAGTGGTGGTTAGAGCTTCTTTCAAATGTTCAAAAGCCTGTGTTGCCTCCTCTCCCCAAGTAAAAGCGTCTTTACGCAGCAGTTGTGTGAGAGGGGCAGCCGTTGTGCATAACTTTTTACGAATCTTCGATAATATCCAGTTAAACCCAAAAAACCTCGCAACTGTTTTAAGGTTGTTGGCCTTGGCCACTGTTTGACTGCAGTAATCTTCTCTGGGTCAACTTCCATACCCCCTGCACTAATCACATGGCCTAGGTAGTTCACCTTTTCCCTAGCCACTTCACATTTGGAAGCCTTAGCCACAAATTCATTCTCTGTTAGAATTTCAAACAATGTCTTCAGGTGCTTCAAATGTTCTTCCATTGTAGTGCTATAAACAAGAATGTCGTCCATGAAAACTAGAACAAACTTGCGTAACATAGGTCTCAGCATATCATTCATTGCCGACTGAAATGTCGATGGGGCATTGGTCAATCCAAAAGGCATAACAAGGAATTCGTAATGCCCATCATGCGTTCGGAACGCTGTTTTATGAATATCCTCTGTCCGCATTCGAATTTGATGATAGCCCGACCTCAAATCAAATTTAGAAAATATCCGCGCACCATGAAGCTCGTCAAATAATTCGTCCACGGTTGGAATAGGAAATCTATCTCGAACCGTGACGGCATTTAATGCTCTATAGTCCACACAAAATCGCCATGTTCCATCTTTCTTTTTCACTAACAACACTGGAGAGGAGAAGGGACTAGAGCTTTGTTGAATGATCCCCTCTGCTAGCATCTCGCGAACCATGTTTTCTATCTCTATCTTTTGAAACCTCGGATATCGATATGGCTTAACGTTCACTGGTGCACTTCCGGGAATAAGTGTAATACGATGATCACATTCTCTGCTAGGAGGAAGCCCTCTGGGAGCATTAAACACATTCACAAAATTCTCTAATAAAGCACAAAGAGATGCTTGATGAGCATCTGCCAAATTCTGAGGAATAGTTGGCAGTCTTGCTGCCACTTCTTGTTTTTCTTTACTTTCAACAATCATCTGGAAAAATGAAGCCACTGAATGTGCATGAGTAGCTCGTCGGACTTGTCCAAGGGTCAGCTGTTGCAACACTCCTCCCCTTGGTATTCCATTCACTCTTACTCGCTTACCATGATGCATGAAGTTTATCCACAAGTCATTAACATCTAACCCAATCGGACCGACCTCCGCTAACCATTGTGCGCCAAGCACAGCGTCCGCACCATATATAGGTAGCAAATGAAAGTCCACGACACAATCATACTGCCCAAGTTTAATCAATGTGTTGCGACACATTCCTTCACAGCGCAACTGGTCTCCGTTACCAACAGTGACATTCAAGTGTTTTGCAACTTCAATTACCAAACCTGCATGTTTAGCTAGACGAGAT
Source organism: Sedum album (assembly GCA_006409495.1). Classification (NCBI taxonomy): domain Eukaryota; kingdom Viridiplantae; phylum Streptophyta; class Magnoliopsida; order Saxifragales; family Crassulaceae; genus Sedum; species Sedum album. The sequence goes on from QZGG01002620.1 coordinate 24,740, forward strand.
TGTAGAAAATTATGTGTAGAGCCACTATCAATCAAAACAATTACCTTATGTTCTCCCAAACTAGCTTCCAACCTTAATGTAGTTGGGATTACACTTCCCTGCATAGCTTGATAAGAAATGGTAGGTTCCAGCTCATCTATTGGTGCATCTACACTCGGGCACTCCTCTGCCAAACACTCACCCACAATCTCGTTCTCATTAATCTCATCCATAACATAGCATTGGAACTTCAACTTACATTGATGGCCAGGAAAAAATTTTGAGTCACAGTTAAAGCATAATCCCTGCTCTTTTCTCGCTACCATTTCTGCAGCAGTTAGTTTTTTAAATGGCATGCTAGTACCTGTTGATGACCCTTTCAAAGAGCTAGGTGAGGGCTGCTGTGATGTATAAGGACTTCGTGGCATCACATTTCTAAACGATGTATTGCGAGTGGCATTTAATTTTTGTTCCGCAACTCTCGCCATACCCATAGCAACCTGTAACGTGGACGGATTGAGAAGTACAATTTCTCTATGAATTTCATCCTTCAAACCAGCCATAAATCGATTAAGCAGATTGGTTGCCGACAGTCCAGGAGTTCTGGTTGAGAGGGACTCGAACTCAGCTACATATGATGCTAGCGATGATGTTTGTTGTAGTTTATTGAGCAATACTTCAGCATTCCAATAAGCAGATGGACCAAACCTTCCCAATAAATCTTGTGCAAACATCGACCATTCCCCAATCTGATGAGTTGCGTGCATCCATTGGAACCATTTTAAAGCGTCACCAGCCATGTGAAATGTAGCTATCGTCAAACGTTGATCCGAAGGGATCGCATGATGAACAAAATAACGCTCTAATTGAAACAACCAACCTTCTGCATCCTGGCCTGTAAACACTGGCACATCTATGCGAGGCAGCCTCACTGACGGTGCCATATGAACTTCATGTTGCTCATTAGCACCAGGAAGGATCATCGTTTGGTGAATCTGTGGATCTCTTCCGTTTCCATTTCTAAGGGGTATTTGTGGTGTAGGCAGCAACGGAGCAGATGACGACGCCTGGTACATCGGTTGCTTCTCTGCCACCTTCTGCGAGTTACGCTGATCCATTAGGGATTTCATCATAGCCATCATCGTCTCAAAGTTTGCCGAGTTTTTTGCCGTTTCCTCCTTTTGTTCCTGTAACAG